>PVIY010013250.1:0-59679 GCA_004026745.1 Myrmecophaga tridactyla | reverse complement strand
AGGAGACGTGAGGACAATCTCTTCATGATCTCCTGCCTTTGCATGCACATAGGCAAGCATGTATGAGCATATGCCCACACAGACACAAGAATCCATATGAACACAGACACACACATACACTACCCACCACTCCCACCCCCGGCCACAATGCCCTGCCCCAATTACGAGGCCATCAACCCTCCTCAGCCTCACTCAACAGGGGTGGGTAGGGTTGCCCATGGCCCCAGCTAGGTGCCCACCAGCTGAGTAGGTTCTGGTCAGGGACACAGGGATTCATTTTCCCTTCCTCTACTAACAGACCCCCCCACCGGCTTCTGGCTGGGCACATGACTCAGGCTGGCCAATCACAGCACTGGATTACCCAGAAGCAACTACTGGTCTACTGGACAGGCATGTGACCCTGCAGAGCCAATCAGAGTCCCTCCCTCAGCCAATTCCCCAACATGGCGGGAGAGGCCATGGTCCTGCTGGAGCTTTGTCCCACTGGGGCTGCCAGGGGGGAGTATTCCTCACTCCTGAGAGAATGGAGCCCTGTGGGGCTATGGACTGAGGAGCAACAGAGGGCAAGAGGAGCAGGACGGCTCTTGGGCTCCACTTCAGGAGCCAATCATGAGTCAATCAACCCCTCCTTTCCTTCTGTTGTCAGTCTGGATTCTCTAATTTGGACTTGGAGGGTCCTGACTGTTCCCTGAGTAAACAAATCACGTCCACTCTGGGCATTAGACTTCTCTAATGTTCCATGGAGTATGGGGTCAGGAACATCTCTCCAAGGACAATCAGAGTCTCTAGGACCTCTACAAAGCCTGCCTAGAGACCTGCTTGCAGCATCGAGCATCACTGCCCCGGTTCCTGGCTGAGGCTGGTGTTGTCACCTGGGAGGGCAGGGAGCGCTCTGGCTGGGGACTGGGCAGAGCTGCATGGACACACATGTGGCTCTATGCTCTCTGGAGGTGAGGGCAGTTTCTGCTCGGATGAAAGGGAAATTCCTAGGCCTTTGAAATCTCCATGCCTAGTTCAACACCCATCCTCATACAACACAAATACCTACTCTGATTCAAGGGAAAAACTGAGCTTTCAAAATGCCATGCCAAGCCAAATGCTCACCTGTAAATGTTACCAGTGACAGCTGAAATGAGAGTCACAGCCTGCAGCTGTGGGGAGTGAGGCATGGCCCAAGATCTGGGGTCAAATTCCAGTCCCACCTCCAACAGGCTGGAGACTCGATACCAGTTACTCAAACTCTCTGAGCTTCAGTTTCCCCTTCTGTAGAACGGGGTCAATTAACATCCTCATAGGTTTTCTCTGGGGTTTGTTCTAAGGGCTAAAAGTGATGCAAGGTGGTTAATAATAGAGGATATATGGGAATTCTGTATTTTAGGCATGATTTTTCTGTAAACCTACAATTTCTCTAATAAAAATATATTGATAGATATATAGACAGACAGACAGATAGATAGATAGATAGATTTAAAGTGAAGCATGTGGCACATACCTGGCACCTAGGAAGTCCTAAAGGAGTGGAAGCCCCCATGAGAAGCAGGACACCTTAGAAAGAGCTCAGGCTTTAGCCTCATCCACTTATTCGCCCTCAGCCTCAGTTTCTTCATCTGTAAAATGGGGATACTGATACTGGCTTCACAGGGTAGTAAAGAATTTTGTGAGACCAGGGATGTAAAGCCCAACTCACTGCAGGGCAATCCAGAAGTGCCTGGGAAGGTCTGGCCCTCGCCACCTCTGCCCTTCCAGGGAAACTTCAGCTTCAGGAAGAGCCCACCTGGAGCTGGAACCGCAAGTAGAGACAGCATTGAGTGTTAGGGCAGGTATGGGGTACCCACAGCTAGTGCCCACTGCCCTTGGAGACTCACAACATTCTCTGCTGTGGTAATTTTAAAAGGATCAGCACTTCTTACTGGAAATGAATAATGTGTTGAAAATAAGACTTTGATTTTGAGTTCAGTGTGGTGGGGGTGGGGGAATAAAACCTCCCAGGCTAACTACGGTGGGGACGCCTCTGAGAGGAGTTTACGGAGAAGCAATGCTCCTGCACCCCCAGGACTGATGGCTCTCCAGAGGCTCTCCTGGAAGAGTGAGGGCAATGGGCTCTGGCTCCAGCTTTGTGACTCCTGCCCTCATGCGGCCTTGAGGGGCACTCCCTCAAGGGCCACCAGCCACAACGAGAGGCAGTGGCCGGTGCAGGCAGAGTTGTTGCTGGACTACAGATGGAAAAAGCTGCCAGTACCGACTTAGTCCTAACACATCTCCTAAAAAGGCCAGGGACAGTCCAGATCCGAGGTCACATGCTCTCTCCCTGGTCTACAAGGCTTCAGACCAATGTGCTGGGAACATGCCAACTCCTGGCATGGAACGCTCACCTTCTATCTGCACAGATGGCTCTGTGATCCCTGATCTCGAACACTCTCCTCTGACTTCCAGCTCTGTGTCCAGCTTCTCTTGGCCATATCCATCTGGACAGAGCACTCCCCTATCCCCCACTTTCCTCTCAAGCTTGCACCCCTTCCTGGGGTCCCCATCCCAGAAAACAGTATAATTGTCACCCCTTTGCCCATGTCAGAACCTGGTTTCATCTTTGCCCTGTTCTCCGTCCCCATATGCCATCTGAACAGTCTGATCCCTTAGAGCCTGTGCCCTTCTGCTCCAGCCCACTGCCAGCACCCTGGTCCAAGACCCACAGTCCCCAGGTGCACCCTGCACTCACCACCTCACCCCCAATGGCAGCCACACACCCTCTGTGGCCCCCACTGCCCTCATTTCCACACTCATTGGCTTGGCATCCTGTGATGCAGGACAAGACTGAGGCCCATGTGAACGACAACCCTGGGGCCAGCTCCCTGCGACCCTGACACAAGCAGCCCTTCAAGCGCTGAGCAGTTCATCATGGGAGCCAGCCACGTACCCACCAGAATAGGAGCCAAGGACAGACAGCTCGGCCCAGGCAGGAGGGCAGGGCTCTGGGTGAAGCCTCTGAGTAGGACCCCACTGTGGGTGATGGGGGTCCTGCCCTCACCACTGCTTTAGGGTCAGTACCCCAGGCCCTTCCTGCCTGAAGCTGCTTCACCACTGCTCAGGTCCCTGGGTCCCAGCAGGCCTTAGGGTTGAGGCTACAGAGAATGTCAGAGGCAGACTCTACAGAGAACCTCCCACCACACACCCTTCTTCATAGATGGGGAGACCAGGGCCCTGCAGGGAGAAGGGCCTTCAAGTGCCCAGCCAGGAATGAGAAAGAGGCCACTGGACCCAGGAGAGTGAACCTCCAGGGTGCCGCCTTCTGCACACAGACCCAGCAGGCTCTCCCTAGGACAGGCCAAGCTGCCCTGAGTCTCTGCCCCACCAGTGACCACGCACACACTCTTATACCTTGAGACTAGACAGATGTGTCAGCTCTAGAGGCTACTATCCTTTTGGGAACCTTTACAAAAGCCAAAATTGTCTGGAGACCCCGTCCACACCACCCACCTTTCCACCCCAGGTCACTGAGACGTCTTTCAGGAAACACGACACAAGAGGAAAGCAGCAACCGAGAGAAGTGCCACCGTTCACCAGGTCCAGAGCACTGCTGGCACCAATAGCTCCGTAACGCATCCATTTCACAGATGAGAAAAGGGAGGCTCAGCGGGGGGGTAGGGCTGGATCAAGGCAAAGCTGGGTTTGAACTCAGACCTCTACAGCATCAAAAGCCTCTCTAAGTTCTAGACCTGAGCTGTCCAATAGAGCAGCTGCCAGCCACCTGTGGCTGGAGAAGCCTAGAAATGGGACTGGCATGAAATGAGATGTGCTGTAAGTAGAAGATACACATTGGATTCCTAAGCTTTAGCATGAACAAAGATGTCAATCATAATTTTTTTACTGATTGAAATGATGATAGTCTGGACATACTGTGTTCCATAAAATCCATAATTAAAATTAATTTCACCTGTTTCTTTTTACTTCTTTTATTGTCCTAGAGGTTTTAAATTACATGTGTGGCTCCCATATTTCTACTGGACCGCACTGTTCTACAGGAATGTTTCAAAGTAATGAAAGTCACGGACTTTCACTTCTGTTAAGGATGTTGAAGGGTGAAAAAGCTTTCACTCTGTGGTAACCACAAGCAACATTCAGACAAAACAAAAACCATACTTTTCTGTGGGACTAGAGAAGAATGGTGGCTGCAAGAGAACCCTAAAGAACAAAGTTCTAGAGAGGAAGGGGCCTTCACAGAGTGCACAGCAGTGTCCCTACTGTGTGCCTGATCTGGGTACAGGTGTGCAGAGGAGCAAGGCTGCAGGGATGGGGACACTGACAAGCCAAGGAGCAGTCAGCTGAGCTAACAGTGAGCAACTGGGACTCTCACCTGCAGCTGGTGGTACAGGGAGATGGTAGAACCATTGGGAAATTAGCTTGGTAGTTTCTATAAAGTTAAACACACACCTACCCTATAACTCAACAATTTCACATAAGAGAAATGAAAACATGTCCTCAAAAAAAACTGGGTACACAAGTGATCAGTGCAGTTTCCTATCACCAAAAACAAGGAACAACACAAATGTAACCAACCGGTGAATGGGTAAACGTGTGGCAGTACATCCGTGCCATGAACACAGCAATAAGCAGGAAGGAACTTCTGATCCCACAATGATGTGCATGAGCCTCCAAAGCGTTATGTGGACTGAATGGAACTAGACAAAAAGGCTACATACCCTATGAGTCTGCTCCCAGGAAGTTCAAGAACTGGCAAAACGAATGTGAGGAGACGGAAACACAGTGTCTGCACCAGCGGAGGGCAGATGGGCAGGCACAAGAGAATGTTCCGAGAAGACAGAAATGTCCATGGTCCTAACTGGATCCCGTGAGGGACTTGGGTGCATATAGCTGTCAGAACTCATCAAACTGTACAACTACTATCATGAACTTCAATGTATATAAATCATATCTCAAGGAGAAAATTATATTTTTTTAATAAAAAGCAAAAGTCTTAGTTCTAACCCTCTTCTAACCTTCTCTCTTGGAGATTGGGGAAGAGGGGCAGCTAAAGGCAGTATCTCCTGGTGAGACGGAAAAGTAACCACTGATGTTCCTACTCCCCCTTTCAGTGGCTTCATAGTTAACCTGCTTCACTTGGAATGGAATCAATATTCTAAACGATGCATTAGGGCCTGAAAAATAAGGTGCTCTCTCCAGTGGAGGGCCATAGGAAACCTGGAAAAGGACTGGAATGGGGAAAGATTTCTGGGTAGAGCCGAGAAAACAGCAAGACTCAATATGTGCTGTTTAATAAATCATGCACTGGTCTCCTTGATCACCAACGAGGCTTCAGAGACTTTGCGCTCCTTCCCTGCTAAGCACAGAGAGCAGTCTCTGTTCCGTACACGAAGCTGTAGAGAAGGGGGAGCTGGTTGTACTGAGGATGACCACAGACTTCACACACCCTCGTTCGTGTTCCAGGCTCTGAGTGAGGTGAGTGGCCTGGCTGGGTGCGGGGGCAAACCCGTCCTGACTTCTGCAAAGACCTCTTAGGAGCTTCCAGTGGAAGAACTAAGCTGGGGTCAGACAAGTCTGGGGCACTGGGGGCTCCTGCTGGGAGTGGACTGTAGTAATTTTCAATGTATATAAATTACATCTCAAGGAGAAAACATATATTTAAAAACAAAGGCAAAAACTGCCATTCTAAACCTCAGAGAAAGAAGTGACAGGCATCTGGGAGGAGGTGAGCACTCCATCTACCACTGGGTAAATGCAGTGACTCCAAGGCGTGGTATGATCAGAAGAAGAGGAGCAAAGAGTTTGGGGCCAGGCACCGCCCCGGAATTTCCCAGACAGCAGGGGACAGTGGGGGGCTGGATACACTGCGAATCACAAATGGATTTAGCAGAGGGATAGGCGGGAGCTCCTCCGGGAGCTCCCAGGAGGAGGTGAGGAAGGAGACACTGGAACTGAGCCTTGGGAACCAGTAGGATTCCCACTAATGGGCATGCCGGGGGACTCCCAGCCTGGTCTGGGATCAGCAGTGGAAAGCAGGGCCACAGGGACAGCTTGGAGGTGATGGGCTGAGGCTGGGAAGGCAGCACATGGGCAGCAAGTCCCAGGGCTGCTGAGGAAGAGATGACGGCAGGTCAGGGAGGAAGCTACAGGGGTGTCCAGGCAGACAGAGCACAGGGAAAGGTGAGACAAGTGAGCAGGCACAGAGGGGTGGGTGGATGAGCGAATTGGGTACTGTGGGTCTTCAAGCAGGCGGGACAGGCTCCTTGAAAAACCCAGCAAGAGATGTGGGGTAGGTGAGAAAGGGGATCAAGCTTCCATCCTCAGAAAGCTCACAACCCAGAGGGGAGACTCTCAGGCAAGCACCGGTCACTTAGAGCCTCAGTTTCCCTATGCACAAAAATGAACAATCAACCTGTGGCACACACTAGGTGAGAATAAATGTACAAGGGTTTAAATACACGGCCCCCAGCACATCAGTGTGGCCCGCTGAGATCACTGGATAATAAGCCTCTCCTGGCAAAAGGGCCCAATCCTGCCATGGCCTTCAGCAGGCCTTGCCAGGAAACCTTCTGTCAACTCAATTACGTCTACATTCTTAACATGAATCCTGGCCCTTGTGCCAGCGCCCGCTGCCTCATTTCTAATATTGGCATGAGCTTTTCTAACCTCTGCTCTCCTGCTGCGCACACACAGCACAGGTCCTAGAGTTCTGCTCCTGCTCCCTCCTGCTAATAAACCAGAAAATAAGCCACCAAGTAGCAGCACCTAACAGGGTGGAGGGACATTTTGATGTCAGATTTAAGGATCTCAAATTATGAGGGATACCTGGAAGAAGAGGCAGGTGTAATCTGAGAGCTGAAGGGAGGAAACCAAAATGCTGCCCCAAGGACTGGCCAAAGGAAATGGGCAAGAGGCAGGAAAGGGAAGATGGAAGGGGGCAAGAATGGCAAAAAGCTATTAAAAGAGTTTAGTACAGGGTCAAAAACCACTGGGAGTGAAGTGTCTCTCTGTCAGGCCTCAGTTTCCCCACCCAGAAGGCAAGGGGCTGCAGGAAGAGCTCTAAGGCCCAGCAGCTCAGAACAGCCCAGAGTCCAGATCCACAGTTGCAAAACAGGGGCTATCTAAGGACGGTGTGGATTAGAGGGGCCCAGGGCTCAGCCCTCTGCTCAAGTCCCAGAGGTGTGGGACCTCACACACCACTGCAGGGCACACCCACACTCTGCTTGGTTACACTTGGGGCTGGGGGAGAACAGGGAGACCAGGAAGGGGAGGCCAGGCACAGAGAAGGCCTCTGCATAGGCCCCAGGCCTCAGGGGGGGCAAGGGCAAGCCTCCCTCGGCCACAGACCCTCCCCATGCATTCACCTCCATCTCTGAGCACAGAGGGCTGGTGCCCCGAAGCCCCCGAAGTGTCAGCAGGTGAAATGATGAACGAGAATCAGGCAGCTCTGTGCATGCACTCAGAGAGGAGACTTCAACATGGAACCAAGACCCACCCCATGCAAGGTCATTGGGCCAAGGGAGAACAGCTGCCTGGATGGTCCCCTCGAGGAATCAGCTGGGCCAGGAGCCAACCCAGTCTCCCCACTAGGTTCTCACATCACCACCGCAGGCTCCCCCTCTGCTCACTAATCCCCACCCCCCTTCCTCTGGCCCTCACACCTTCACTCTTAGCTCAAAGCTGAGTGCTCTCTCTGGGTCACAGTTCAGTGGGGCAGACCTCTCTGGAGCAGCCAGGGAGAAGAAAAGTCTATGGGCAGGTTTAGGACACACATCACCTTCCAGAGCTGGGTGTAAGGGAAGTGGCCACATTTCAAGGCCCAGAGGAATAAGGTTCTGGAGGACAGAGAGGAGGGCGAGAGTGGGGCAAGGATGAGGTGGGGGAGCATACAGTCAGGAGCAGCTCCAAGTTGAACAGACACCTCCAAGTTGAACGGACACCTCTAAGCCAAGATCTAAGAGTGGACTCTGCTGACTGGGGCTGAGGGTTAGCCTTTTCCTCTGCCCAGTTGGACTTAGGAGCCAAGAAGAAAATCCAGTGCCAGGCCCATCTCAAACCCGGCCAAAGGGGCTTGGAAGGGAGGGCAGAGGCATGGACCTGCTGGCTTCCTGAGCCCTGGCAGGGCCTTGGGGCACCCCAAAACACCAGCCAGTGGCAAGAGAAGAGCCACAGGATACAGTCCCCCCTGACCTTTTATGCCCTGTCCAGAGTGGCCAATTCTATTCCCATACCAACCCTGGGAGAAAGGCACCCTCAT
Source organism: Myrmecophaga tridactyla (assembly GCA_004026745.1). Classification (NCBI taxonomy): domain Eukaryota; kingdom Metazoa; phylum Chordata; class Mammalia; order Pilosa; family Myrmecophagidae; genus Myrmecophaga; species Myrmecophaga tridactyla. The sequence continues at coordinate 51,443 of PVIY010013250.1, read as the reverse complement.
CATCCCTGCTGAACAGAAGGGGAAACTGAGGCTATTGATGTAGTCAAACTTGTCGGTGGAGGAGGTGGATTGGGGTCAGGCAGAACTTAGGCTCCAAGTCCTTCTACCATGGCCGCCCCCTCAGGGAAATGAGCCCGCAGCCCATAGGGACAGGCAGAGCAGAGGTTCGGGGTCATAGGAGGGGCCCACAGCCTGCCAAGGCCTGGTTCTTGGGCACTCGAAGTGAGCGGGATGTCAGGAAGCTGTGCTTAGGGCAGGACACCCAAGCTGCCCAGGGAGTGAGGGGCCCACTGGGAGGTGGGGGTACAGTGGCCTGGCCCAGTGCCAGTAAAGCCCTTCTCTCGACTAGACCTGCTCCCCACTCTGAACAATAGTGGGGCTAGAGGGGCAGAACTCTAGAGTCCAGACTGAGGGTGTGATACAACAACAGGGGGATTGGAGAGCCCTGGAACAAGCTAGAGATGCCTGGGTAGGTGGGTGGGTAACCTATGGCAGGGAGTGGGGGGATTACCCCAGCCTCGGGAAGGCTCAAAGCACACCAAGACGGTATGGATTCCTGTTCATTGTGGCCTCTACCCACCCCTCCTGCCCTCCACCCCTGCCTCCAGACCAGCGTTCCAACATCCTCCTACCTGGAAGGCCTGGGGTCCTTGACCCTCTCCCACAGCAGCACACAGCCAGGTCAAGGCACAGAGGATAGCGATTGATGACAACAGCAGCACGAGAATCCCCAAGACAGCACCAGGCCAGGCTTTGGGGGAGGGCAGGAAATGCCAGCCCCTGTGCTTCCCACAGAGGGTGGGTTTCTAGCAGTACTGGGTCGGTGAAAGCCCTGGGGGTGTAATTAGTAAGTTCAGGACTTCTCAAGGGGCTACAGAGAAGATTATGAGGCTCTGGAAAGCTTCAGGTAGAGGTTAGAGGCCCAGTTTCCCCCAGCACGTTTGCACTCCCTTTTCCTCTGGATGGAGACCCTAATGTTGCTTGGGGTCCCACAGGACATCTAGACTGCTGGCAGTGGGCAGACCTGCTTTGCCTGCTCCAAACCCCTTTCTTCCTAAACCAAGCACACAACCCACTGGCAAGGGCTGGTCCCCACATGCCACGACACCCCTGACTGTGACTTCTGCACAGCTTGAAGCTCATCACTTGGCTTCTGCTTTGGTCTTTATTGGTTTTCACACAAGGTAGGCAGAAAGGTTAAGCACCCAGCCCAGTAGTATGCCTAGCGGCCTGTGGGTCTGGGGCTCCAAGGAACCCCCACCTCAGCACCTCCAATTCCCGTTGGCCTCCCAGCACCAGGCTGAGCTCCTCAAGGGGAGGACTTCGGCTCATCTGGATGCAAATCCCCCATGACTAGTGCACAGTAGGTGCACAACAAAAATTTTTTTCACACCTCTGGGCTCAACAGCTCTGCAAGAAGATGACGCACCATGACTTGTGAGAAGGACAGGCTTGGGGCTTAGGCTCTGAGAGTCTGGCTTCAACTTCCCTTCCTCTGCTTCCTTGACTTGCTGTTTGGCTTTCACTAAGATGCTGAACTCCCCCAAGAACCTCAGTCTCCCCATCTGTGAAATGGAATTATGCCACCACCAACCAGTTAGAATCAAGTGAGATCCTGGGTGTGGAAATGCTCTGTAGACTGTGAAGGGCTGTGCACCAGGCACTGCCCTCCACCCCATCAGGCTTGCTTCTTCAGACTATTAAAACTCCAACAGCTAAAGTGCTCTTTGCAGAAGCTGAGTAGGCCCCTTCAAGGGAAGCTAGGGGGTAAATAAGCTTCATTTCCATGTGCATCATTTCCATTTGCAGAAGCTCTGGGAAGTCTCCTGGGGGGCGCATGCTCACGTTGGGGGCCTCAGCCTTTGTTCCCACCTGTCATATCCACTTCAATCCTCTAAATCAACCCTGGATTCTGGGAGATACCTGGACTTAGTGAGGGCTGTACTGGAGCCCTGCCCAAGAGTGGGCATCAACACCAGGTTTGCATTGTTGTCTGGGTGCCAGACGGGCTGGGCACTTAGAGGCAGGTTTCAACAGCATCCAGGACTTTATTAACCATGACACAAAGGCCACCCTGGCCCAAGCCTTGCCTCCTCCTGACCATCTGCCAACCCATCGAGCAAAATGCCACGCAGCAGGGTCAGCACGGCCTGGCCCAGGTCCATCATCGGTTAGACCTGTGCCACAGGACACCAGGTGTTAAAAGGGGGTGTCTGGAGATGAGGCGCTGGGGAGGAACAATGCAGATGGAGCTCCTGACAAATGAATGAATGAATGAATGAATGAATGCCTCTAGGAGCAGATAAATCCCTCACCCAGTCCACTGCATGGGGACACCATGGAGCTCAAATAAAGTCCCAGATACATGAAGAAGGGCTTGGGAAGAACACACCCAGGCTGTGGGTGTGGCTGAGCAGGGGGTCCTCCCTGAGCCCGAACTTCTCTGCCCTAAGCAGAGAGAAAGCACCTACCTCTCGGCATTTCATGAGATTTTTGTGTCTGGAGGTGCAAAATACTGGTCCACTTCTTCCCTCCCCTTTCTCCTGCCTGAATTTCCTGCCCTGGAAAGTGCTGGGGAGAACAAGGATAACTTCTCGGGCGAGCAGGCTTATTTACTAACATGATGGGCAGAAAAGCCGTCAGCAAATGTGAAATGTCGCAAAAATACTGGTTTGTTTGTTTCTTGTATGCTATATGGCGAGGTTACATTTCATTATTTTTCCATGTCCATTATTGCAGCACCATTTGTTGAACTTTTATTTTTTTGTTTGTTTGTTTTTTGGAAGTGCATGGACCAGGAATCGAATCTGGATCTTCCACATGGCAGGTGAGAATTCTACCACTGAACCACCCTCGTACCTCCAGAAATACTGGGTTTTACTAAGACCCAGCTCACATATAAATTATTTTGTAATCTTCCTTCAAGTTAAGAACCCTGTAGGCCCTTTGCTTTCCCCCAGGAAGAATGGAAAACCTTGTTCTTTCAGGATCTGGTGGGAAGGGCACGAGGCATCAGGACACTGGACTCAGGCTGGATACTGTGAACTGACACACCAAGCAGGGCCTGCCTTGCAGAGATGCCCCCAAACCCCGAGTCCTCCCATCATCCTTCCTCATGGGAGCCAAGTCTCTTGTGCTTTCCCCACAACCACCTGCTGCCCATTTCACAGGACAGGCCCAGCAGCCTGGGGCCTAGCCAGGTGCTTCCCAAATCCTGACTCTGGGCTCTGGTGTCTGCCACTGGGCTCAAAGGAAGGAACGGGCCATGATGGGGACCCTAGGGGCCCCGCCACCTTCCAGCACCTGGCAAGGCTCCTCCCAGATACTGCACACAAGACACAGGTTGGGGTTTACCATCCAAGGGGAGGATAGAGTTCCAGCTCACCTTGACCTTGGCTGGTGGGAAAGCATGAGGGGTCAGCCTGGGCACACCTGAGTGATGAGTCCCCACGGAGGGCTGCCAGCCTCCCAAGTGGGGCCGGAACTCCCCAGGCCCCTCCATGGCTGACAGGAAGATGTTTCACCCCTTACCGAGGGCAGCACTGCTCCCCAGGGCCTGCGCCTAGGATCTGGATACTCTTTCCCCTCCCTCCTGCTGAGCCACTGCTCACTCCACAAATAATCACTGAGCTCCTACTATGTGTGAGAAACTGCCCAGCACCAAGGAGTGGACAGCACAAGACGGACAGAGATCCTGTCCCACGGGGTTAACACCACTCACAGAAGACAGCATTGAGCTCGCAGTCAAATGCTTTGATGACGAGAGGGAGATGACTGGGGTGCAGGGGGAAAGGACAACAGGACAGAGTGCCTGCCTGAGGGAGCAATCAGGGAGGGCTTCTCAGAGGAGGTGCCACACACCAGAGGCCCAAATGCTAAAGGAGGCCAACTTCCCAGGCAGAGGGCAGGGCCAGTGCCATGTACTTTGGGGGCTTAGGGAGCTTCCCTCTTTTGAGAAGCCACTCTGGATCCCCCCAACTAGGCCGGATGCCCCAATTTTACCCCGTCAACATCTAGGAAGCACTAACAATACTAAACCTGCCCCTCCTCCAGCAGCTGAGGTCATGAGCTCTGCCGAAGGAGCCTTTGGCTGGAGGAACCTCTGCGGGGCCCTGGGTAGCTGTGCAACTCCTCATCAGAGGCCTGGATATGGTTGAGGTGGACCAGGAGGGTGGGAGAGCAGACACCCCATCTAAAGGGACTTCCACTACTCAGATTCAGCATGGTGGCAAAAGGCTCCAACACACCAAGCACTAGTCTTGGCACTTGACCCACAGGAAGTCATTTAAGGAAAATGAGGCACAAAGGTGGTAAGTCACTAACCCAAGATCACAAAGCAGACAGCTAGCAGAGCTGGGGTCCAGGCCAGGGGCCTGCAGAGCCCTTGCCCCTGTTCAAAGGAGACCTGGCTTTGCAGACCCAGGCCCTCAGCAAGCCCTCCACCGACCTCCAACCTCCCAGAGAGAGTGTTCCACTCTCTTCTGCCACGACCACCATTTCTCAGCACTTACTATGTGCCAAACATCTTGTTTAGATTCCTGACCTCATGAAAATGATCCTGTAAAGCGAGGTTTTGAGGGATAGCTGAGGCCCAGAAAGCTTAGGGACCTGCCCCTGAACACTAAGCTAGGAAGCATGACTGGGCTTCCAAGCCAGGCCTGGCCAGCTCCCGGGCCTCGGGCTCCTGCCCCATGTGCTTCCCAGCAAGGGCCAGAGGGAAGGAATCTGGACCCTCCCCTCCATGATTCCAGGTTCTCCTCCTGGGGAGGGGTTGGTCCACACAGCACTCAGCTGAGCACCACCAGTGCCAGACGGGGCTGCCACACCACACCACACCACACCAAGCCAAACCACAACTATTCCATGCCACGCCACACCACAAGTATTCCATGCCATGCTGCACCACAACATACCATGTCATGCCACATCATACCAAGCTACAACATACCAGGACACATCACACCATGACATATCACACGCACCACTCCACATTATGCCATGCCACACCGCGACACACTATGCCTTCCACCTCCATCAAGGGTCCTGCAGGAACTGGTGGATGACTTCCACTTTGTACTTGCTGTTGACACTGCCCAGGAAAGGCCTGAGGCTAGGCTCAGGTGGAGTGGGGATCACCAAGCATGGGCTCATGACAAGGCCTGACCGCTCCTGCCCCTTCCTTCAGGCTGGAAGCTCAGCCTGCCTCTATGCTGATGCTCCATCTATGTCTGGCAAGGTTTCTTTCCACTTTTATTTTTTCACTGAGACAGAGCTAACACATGACAGAGTGCACATGTTCTAGGAGTGGAGGGGAGGAGCTCTCCGTGTGTCCACACTCCAATAACCAGCACCCAGGTCAAGACACAGAATACACCCTGGGTTTAGTTCTGCCTGTTCTGCACTTACCATGTAAGTCAAAGCACATGGCTTTGTGTTGTTTCATTTGCTAAACGTAACATCGATCACATTCACTCAAGTATTAGTATCTCACAAGATTCCATTCCTTTTCACTATTGCATAGCATTCCATTACACACACCACACTTTATCGAGCCGACCTCTAACTGACAACTGAGCAGTTTCTGGTCTGAGCCACAACAAAACAACCCTGCCCTGACCGTTCTTGGCCGAGCCCCCAGGGGAGCCGGCACTCATTTCTGTTGGGTCGGTGCCAGGGCGGGGCTGCCAGGCCCCAGGTCCAGAGCAGAGTTCACTCTACTGGGTTCTATCAGCTCAGCAAACTTTTCATCTCATTTTTTCTCACCTTTTGTCCTTTATTAGTTCAAATTCCTTTGGAAAGAGGCAGTGAATAAGTAGGATAAAGATTCTGAATCATACGTGGCTATGATCTAAAAGTTCTCTGTTTCTAGGACTCTGTGATTTTAAGATCTTACGATTATAATTTCCTGTGAAGGTATTCATTGCATACTGTTTAGACAATGGAAAATGGAACCAAGGTGTGAGCCCAACATTAAAGAAATTGTTCTGTTCACTGCGGCAGCCTCCCAAAACGAAACAGCCTAAGGCTTTCAACAAAAACAAAGTTTTGATGTGGGAAAGTGCTTTGGGCCATTCTAAGGGGGAAATAAAAAAGGTGGAATACACAGAAACACCAAGTATGGCTCCAACCTGGTTGAACAACACAACAGAATTTTCCAGCTTTTTGACCGGTGGAATGATGCCAATGTACCAATGAGGGCTGCCTCTGGTAGATAAAATTATGAATTTCTATTTTTGTTTTTATTTATCCTTTTCTATACTTTTCACATCTTCTATGATGAATATGTATTTTTATAATAGAAAAAATATATCTGAGAAAAAAGAGGGGGAATAAGCTATGATTCTAAGACTCTATGATTTTCTTAAGCACCTGGGGTTAAAAACCTCCTCTAATGAATCCCAGAGGTTCAGAGACCTTGGCCACCATCTGTGACCATTGGGAAGGTGGTTTTGGATTGCAGTGGGAGGGGGCAGCTCTCAGGACAGGAGGTTAAGCCCAATTCCAGGACTAGCCAAGCGCAGCCAATAAGTCTCAGGATATATGAGTAGCGCCCCCCTGAACTCCACAAACCAGCCCCTCCCCATTCTGGAGGTTTTCTCTAGGGTGGGAAGTAGGGTAGGCCGGCACCAGGGAGCCCTGGGCAGCCCCTTCCATCACTGACCCACAGCACCCCGGGACACTGGGGGCAGGAGAAGGCCCCTCGGGACCCTAGGCTTAGCCACAGAGGGTCCCAACCAGGCACAGAGACGGCTCTTGGGGGCTGGATCCCACACCCTGGAGCAGCAGACACTGCTCACCTGGATACACTTTCCCCGCTTGCTTGGTTTTAGGCAGAAACAAACAATTTGGAGCACGAACCTGGAAATGAGAAGCTGCTGCAATCCCTGCTGTGGGAGTCCTGAACTACTCCCCCCACCCCCTCTCTGTCTTCAGGAAACCCACCCAGGTCCCACTGGGCTTTCATGGTGTGATCACTTCTCATTTCTTCACACACACACCCTTCATTTTCTTCTTCCTGCTCTAATTTATTAATTAGCCTTCCTGCTCCCAATATAATTTCAGCCCAAGGGTGGGTCTTTAAATACCCATGAGCATCTCTGAATGTTCTCTAGTGTGTCACTGCAGGGAGTGGAGTGGGGGCTTCCTGCTAAGATGGAGACTCTCTAGGGGTATACCTCTTCCCCACTGAAACTGCAGCTTCCAAGTGTGTGGGGTTGGGCCCTGGGGTCACACTTCTTCCAAGCTCTCACTGTGTCTTATTTGATTTGGTGCAAGGGGCCCCCAGGCAGCTGAGGCTCTGCTGGGCACCTCCTCTCTCCTCACTGTTCCCACCCCTGCACCCCCACCTGCAGGCTCAGCATCACCAGCACGCTAGGCAGGCTTTATCTGGCCTCAGTCTTGAGCCAGTGTCCCAGGGCAGCAGTTCAGGGCCCTCAGCCTGAGAGAAGACCACTGAGGGGTCTGCTCTGACCTGGGGTCACTGCTGAGGTTACTTCAGGTGACCCCAGGCCAGTGACACAGACCTGCTCCCTACTGGATCTCCAGTTCTGGCGGCTGGCCAGCTCCTGCACTCACACGTCCACACTCCCCAGCTAAGCTGTGGCAAAGCTGCTGTGCCCACTTGGGGGCCCAGAGCTCAGAACATACTTAAGACAGAAAAGGCTGAAATCCTTTCTGGCTTGAAATATCAATGTCTAAAGGCAAGGCGTCCCCTGGTAGAATGTAAAGATGAGGCACCTGGGCCAAGAAGGGGGGGGGGGGTGCCCAGCCCCGAGAAGGGAAGGAGAGGCATCCGGCTTCACCAAGGGCTGAGCAGCATCCCCACCCTAGTCCAACATCCCCACCTGTACCAGGACACGGACCCCTCCTGACCTCCCGGCATTCTCCCCCACCTCATTCTAATCTGTTCACATGAAGAGATTGTAACCCAGTGCAAAGAACACCCCTATGCCCCTGTGCTCCCCAAGAGAACACTCAAACTCCACAAGGCTCTCAACGCAGAACCAATCCCCCTCCTGGCCTCACCTGACAGCCCTGAACTCCCACTGCCCCCATGCCCCACCTCCAGCATCATCCCCTATATCACATCTGCTATGCCTCCCTCACTCAGGGCCTTTGCATATGCTGTTCCCCTGGACTGGGAATACTTTTCCTACTGGTCTCTGCCTGGTCATACCCACTCAGCTCTCACTCAAGTGCAGTATCCCAAGGAAGCACCTGCCAACTCAGACAAGGACGGAATCCCTGGTCCTGTGCTCATGGCACCCTCGCGGGGAGTCACTTACTTGTTTGGTGATGAACGTCTGCATTCCCTCCAGGCTAGAGGTCTCCCAGTGGCAGGGCCCAGCACTGCTTCTGCCTACTACCTACTCCTCTCAGATACCAGTGGGTCCTGGTGCAGGAGAGTGAACCTTGCAGGCCTGAGGCTGCTTGCCTCTGAAAAGCTGCTTATAAGCAGAGCCCTTGGCTGTCACCTGGGAACTGGGAGTGTGGGGGGTGGGGTAGTTCCACCAAAGCTGTACAACGAGGTTTACGTTGAGCACCTGCTTTCCTCCTAGTCTGCAGTTTGGGTCCACGCCCTGCAGACAGTGCTCACGCGACCAACCCCCAGTAAAAACCCTGGGTTTCTTAACAAGCTTCCCTGGCAGTTGGCTGGGCACGTGCTGGCACCACTTGTTGGAGGGATGACGCATGCCCCATGGTAATCAACTGGGAAAGGACCCTCGGAAGCTTGTGCCTGGCTTCCTCACACTTCGCCCCATACCCCTTTTCCCTTTGCTGGTATTGCTCCGTGATCTTTTGCTATAATGGATGCTGAGTCCTAGCAAATCACCAGACCATGGAGTGGTTTTGGGGACCCCCACAAGGTACTCAATAAAAACCTGTCAAGTAAAGAGAAACCCAGAGCAAGTGGGTAAGCCATACCGCCAAGTGCATTTCATGTCCCTTGTGCAGGACAGGCTGGAGCCCTGGCAGGGGAAAGGAGGCTTTCACTCACTCATCTGTTCACTCATTCATTCATTCAACAAGTATTTCCTGTGTGTACAGACGGTAGCCCAGCATTGGTCACAGAAGGACTGGGGTGACCAAGACCTCACTCCCAGGTGTGGGCAAGAAAGGCTCCTTAAGATCTTAAGATCATCCTGCCCACCAGAGTGTCACCAAGCTTGAGGCCTTAGAAAGCAGCTCACAGCCATAACCACTACCCCACACTGCCTCCTCATGTGTGCAGGCTCCATGTACTTAGGGGTCCCCAAGCAGAAGGATGATGGCAGGGTCCAGGGGTAGGGGGCCAGGGAGGGCAAGGCGGCTAGGGATGCAGGCTGGAAGTGACAAGTCACAAAGAGTGAGGTGGCCAGGCCATGGGTAGGCATTTTATCCTGGGTTCAAGGAAACCACTTATTCCACGGTGAACCAAGCCTGTGTGCCAGAAAAAGTTCTGCCTTCCTGAACCAACACCAGGCTCCTGGGTCTGCTCTTCTCCCAGGAGTCAGACTTGGGCCTCCTAGACTCTGTCCATCCATAAGGTTCTTGTAAACGAACCTACCTACCCCAGCTGGGGACCTCCCACCCAGAGGGTGGGGTCTGACCCTGTGCATCTCCTCTGACCCCCAAAAGGGTCCATGTTTACAAGGGGAGGGAAGCTGCACCAACCAGCAGAGTGGAGAAGATCACAAAGCAGCCATTTCAAGGGCTGTCGAGGTTTTTTTTTTCCTTACTGCATTGAAGGCTCTTATTTCTTTCTCTTTTCTCAAGTCCCCTTGAGTATAAATACTTTTGCATGTGCCCAATGCTTGAACAGTAACTCCCAGGCCTCCTGAAAGAATCCACAATCACCAGAGTCCATCTCTCCCTCCCTCCTCTGCACCCCCCACACCTTCATTTCAGCATGAAGAGAAAACTCTTCAGGATGTTCCTCCAAGCCCATCTGTGTCCCTGAAGCTAGTCTTCTCTATATCTGAGCCTCTCTTGTGCAGGGATCTTGCTAGATTCTTCTCTCCTGTCCCAGGCCAACACCGCATCCAGGAAAGGTGCTCAAAAAACAGCTGCACTGAATGAAGAGACCTGGGTGCCCTCTGTCCCAGCTGCCCTCTCCCCGGTGGACCTCTTGTGGAAATGAGCCACCTTGTGCCAACTCAGCCAAAGGGAGAACTGCAGGATAGATTCTACATTAGGTTATGCCATGATTTTATGATTTTCTCTCCCATTTTGCCCGTTCCTTTCATGAAATTATTTGGCCTCTCTTGAGCAACTAAGAAGGAATTATTCCCACAACAAAACCATTATTCAATCAAAGACATTAGTGTCCCTTAAAGCAGCAAGTGCAAGGAGTTTACCCAAATTGGGCTTAAGCGCCAAAGTCCCTTCCCATACTGCATTTCCAGAACATTCCTGAGCTACACAAGAACACGTGAATCTGGTTCTGCTCCTTTTACTTTGAATGAGGAGACCCCAGATCCTTGGAAGAAAATCAGGATTCTAAGTCGGGAGCTGGAAAACCACAGCCCACAGGCCCAAACTGGTCCACTGCCTGTTTTATATTGCCCACAAACACAAAAGTTTTTAAATGGTTAAAAAAATCGAATGAAGAATATTTTTGTGAAAGTTATATAAAATTCACATCACTGTGTCCACTATTAAAGTTTTATTAAAACACAGGCCACCTATTGCTTTGCTTTACAAACCATCTATGGCTGCTTTTGTGCTACCGTGGCAGAGCTGAGAGGTTACAACAGAGACTGTATGCCCATAAACCTGAAAATACTTACCACCTGGCTCTTTTCAGAAAAAGTGTGTTCACTCCCTCATCTAAATGATTACAGGAAAATGTCGAGTGTCTACTGACATACAGATGTGAGTGAAGAACACATTTGCTTCTGGAGCCACGTGTGACTTCAGAGGCCACCCAGGAGCACACAACTTCACAGCAGCGTCACTCCCGACAGCCACAAGGTGGAAGCAGCCCAATGTCCATCAGTGGACAAACAGACAAAATGTGGCATAGCCATACAATGGAATATTACTTTCTTTTAATGTCACAGCGGGGAGAGGGGCACTTGGGGAGGGCAAGTTCCAGCGTCTGTTTGATAAACCCACAACGAGCTCCCAGCTCGGGGCAGGCGGACACTGCACACACTGGGGACACAACGATGGACAGTTTGGAAAGTCTCCCCACCCGACAGCACAGTAGTGCAAGCAGGAAGTAGATGGTCCATGAGCGTTGTGATGCACAAAGCCTCAACAGGTTGGCCTCAACAAGCAAGAGACCCAGGCTCCCCGTGGGGAACAAAGTAAAACGAAGATCTCCAGGGAGGAGGAAGAGCCTTCAGCATTTCACCTGGGGGAGAAGCTGAGTATAAGCAGCAGAGACATGCTCTTCTGAGTATCCCTAAGCACTGGGCACTGAGTGGGTGGGCGGAGGTCTGGCCCAGGGCCTACGTGCAGGGCTCGCTTACTCAGACAAGTACGTCGTCTTTTCATTATTCAACCCTGAACAGGGATGACAGCCGGGATTAAAGAGGAACTCAACTCCAACAACGTCCTGGCTCTGCAAGACGGTTTCAAATTAAATCTAACAGTCAATGAAATTGCCAATATTTAATTTATTCATTGCAGGTGGCAATTTAGTGCTCACGATGGTACTGTTTAATGGCAAAGACACTGGCACTTATCATTCATTGTGGGCCTGCAGAGGAGCTGGGCTTCCTTCGGGAGAGTGTTATCTGGCCATGGCTTCCACGCTGCTCAGGGCTGCTGACCCAGCCCCCAGAGGAGACCCTGGGGCCTCCTGCTGAGCCCACCCAATGCAGTGGTTTCCATCTTTGGAAACAAGAAACTTAGACAGTACTAGGGGAGAAGGTGGCCACACCCAGTGGCCTTTCTTCCTCCTTGTTCTCATGCGAGACATGAAGACTGACCTCGGGATCCACCCCACGTCATCCTGCACTCACCATCCCTACCCCACGCCCTCTCTGTGGTGGTAGGCACCCTGCCAGTGGCCCACATGGAAGCCCCAGACCCCTGTGATGTTAGATCAACTCACACTTACCCCTGCCCACACTCCTGAAGTCTTCATCCTTGCTGTGCATCAACAAGGACCAACTCTCTTTGAAAAAGTTGTTTATTTCCCTGATTCTTTTTGCATGAAAAACCCCACGAAGGCACAGAGGTAAATTAATATTTTTAGACCCTCAACAAGCAACAGACATCCTGTCCGTGGTGGAGGGGCTGGCGTGTGAGGCTGCTTCACAGGCCCCATCTCTCCATCTGCTGCACCCCTCCTCCACTCCACCTCCAGAGGGACTTCCTACAATTAATTTTCCCTGTATTAGAGTAATGCACATACATAATCAATAATGAACCATAAGACTCTTATGCAACAGCTTTTTTTTTCACACCAGATGTGAATAGCTATTTCAAGTTTTCATTTGCTTGGTTTTCTATATCCCTCCATTAATTTTTCGTAAAATCCCATTACTTTTTATCTGTTACTCTCAATCTCTTGGATGAAGCTCCAGCCAGAATGGGTTTCTTTCAAGGCTCCTAGGGCCGTCTGTTGGGAATAGATTTCTTGTTTTTCTAGATTAAGTTCCTTTATTTTGGTGGCTGTTTTAGCTTTCTAGCTGCTAAAACAAATACCATACTATGGGTTGGCTTAACAACATGAAGATTGACTCAGTGAAGACGCTTGGAAGGCTTGCTTTCTTCTGGTGACAGTGTCTTCTGGCTTGCTGGCAATATTCAGGGCTCCTTGTCTCTTCCATCACATGATAATTCATGTGGTGGATTATTAAGTTACAAGTTTTATAGTTCTAAGGCCATAAAAATGTCCAAAGTAAGGCATCCAGGGTGAAATACCTCAACTCAAGAAAGGCCAATGAGTCCAGAACATCTTTGTCTGCTGGGAAGGCACATGGCTGGTGTCTGCTGGTCCTTTGGCTTTTGCTTTCATACAGCTCCCTGAGGGGCATGTCTTTTCTCTTCGGGTTCCACTGACGTCCAGCTTCTGGTTGCTCCCCATAGTTTCTTTCTGTGTCCAATTTCCTTTGCTTATAAAGACCTCAGCCAAGTTAGATGAAGGCCCACCCCCATTCAGTTTTGGGACCTTAACTGAAAATCCTTTTCACAAATGGGTTCCTACCCACAGGACCAGGGGTTGGGACTGAACATGCCTTTAGTGGGTGTGCTGGTTTGAAACTATTGTGTACCCCAGAAAAGCCATGTTCTTTAATCTTGATTTAATACTGTAGGGTGAGATCTTTTTTATAAGTTGTTTCCATGGAGGTGTGACCTACCCAACTGTGGGCGGTACTTTTGATTAGGTGGTTTCGCCCATTTAAGGTGTCTTCATCTGCCTGCTGGAGGCCTTTAAGAGAGAACGATTTTGGAAAATGCTTCAGAGCTGACACAGAGAGACACATCTGCAGATGCAGAAAGAAAGCACTCCCAGGGAAGCTGTTTGAAACCAAAAGCCAAAGGACCAGCAGATGCCAGCCATGCACATTCCTAGCTATCAGAGGTGTTCCCGAGCCATTAGCCTTTCTTGAGTCAAGGTATCTTTCCCTGGATGCCTTAGTTTGGACATTTTTATCACCTTAGATGTGTAAACTTATACCTTAATAAATTCCCTTTATAAAAGCCAACCCATTTCTGGTATATCGCATTTCCGGTAGTAATAACAAACTAAAACAGCGGTGGACATGATTCCATCCCCAATATAACACACAGCATCTAGGAGCTTCCTGGGAATGGCTACATACAGGACATGCTTCTATTAGACAAGCATCTAATAAAAATGCCTTTATTCCACCCACACATGTGGTTGGTGGGGATGGAATTCCAGGTTGGAAATCATCATCCTTCTGCTTTTTGAACATATCATACCACCATCTTCTGGCACCATCTGGCTTTCAGCACCTCTAACTGCCTCCTGTCTTGCTGATTCTCATATAAGTGAGTTTTTTTCCTTTTCTTGAGGATCTTCTTGAATCCCATTTTCTGGAATTCCATGGTGATGTGCTTCAGTGTGGACTTTTCTCTATTAATTGTGCTGAGCTCTCCGGGGCTTTATCTAAGTGAAAGCATGTGTCCTTCAATTATGCTCATACTCCCATGATGCTGTCTGTGACTCTCCATTTTTATCTGGAGTCCTCTCGGTCAGGTAGAACTGCCACTATTTTAACTTCTCTTGTCCATTCCCTTCTATTATTTTATTCTACTTTTCAAGCAATTTCCTCAACTTGACCTTCCAACCTCCTACTGATTATTTAATTCTGCTATGGTATAACTTGTTTCCAGTAGCTCTTCCTCGTGTTAGCACCTACTCTGATTTCATGGGTGCAGCAGTTAATTGCTGGATTTCTGGACAGGTTAGATTAAGATTTGGGGGGAACATTTTTCTGCTTCCTGCATTGCCTCTTCTTCCTTTGACATCCTGTTTTCTGTGCATTTTCGTCTCTTTCATGATAGAAACTCTCGTGTGTACCATGATTGCTGATTGTCCTCTCTCATTTTAGAACAAGGCATGGAAAGCCTTCTGGGAGGTCGAGGTTGGTAGCACCTCGGCGGCTCCACTCTGAGGTGATCAGGTAGACTCAGCTCTCTCACCCAGGTCTCCTTCACAGATGTAGCGTTAGTGGGTCTCATGTCTGGGACAGTTTAGTTTCTCCAGATAAAAATTCTCCAGTCCCTTCCACGACAGCACAGCCCACTGGGGTGGGAGAGCTACCGAAGGTCACATTATTCATTATGAAGGTTTCAGCCAATCCCCATTTCTGCAAACCTCACCCCTCCTTTGCTATGTCTGGTGTCCCAAGCCCAGGGGGTCTCTAGCTCAGTGTCCCTCATCATCACCACCATCATCACTGTCATCACCATAATGAGAGTAATAAAACCCTCATCGTCACCACCATCATCACCACGAAGACCACCATCATCAACATGACCATCAAGACCACAGCATCACCATCATGTTAGTAACAAGACACTTATCATAATCGCCATCATCACCACCATCACCATCACCACCGCGATTGTAATAAAACCCTCATCACCGCCACCACCATCATCATGATTGTAATGAAACCCCCATTGCCTCCACCACCACCACCATTACCACCATAATAGTAATGAAACCCTCATTATAATCAGCAGCATCATCACCATCATAATTGTAATAAAACCCTCATCTTCACCACCACCACCACCACCATCATCATCTTCATCACACCCCGCTAGAAGTGCTGCCCAAGGATCACAGGAGGGAGTGGACATGAAGGTGCTTTATGAGCAATGAGGCAGCACCCAGATGCTAACTGCAGGCTGTTTTAACTAAGAAGTGTGGCCTTTCTCTGTAAGCTCCACAGGGTCTTGTCCAGCTGATGTCTGTGCCAGGACCTGCTCAAAGCAGGTCTGAAAACATTCACAAGGGTAAATGCCACCAAAGTCCAGAGAAGCGGGACCACCCCTGAGCCCTCTGTTCAAGGGTTCTTTCTCCATGGAGAGTATCCAAAGACCCGTCACCTGAAGCACTTTTAGAAATGCATTTCATTAACATGTATGTAAACTGTCTTAGACTCAAGTAATTGA
Organism: Myrmecophaga tridactyla; assembly: GCA_004026745.1. Classification (NCBI taxonomy): domain Eukaryota; kingdom Metazoa; phylum Chordata; class Mammalia; order Pilosa; family Myrmecophagidae; genus Myrmecophaga; species Myrmecophaga tridactyla. The sequence goes on along the minus strand of PVIY010013250.1, from coordinate 35,855 downwards.
ATCCCTCCTGAAAGGTAAGAGCCTGGTATATAGAGGGCACTCAAAAGTTATCCTCCAAAAGGGCAGCAACTCCAGAGCCACGCAGCCTTCCTCCAAATCTCAGCCTTGCCCCTGTCCAGCTGGGGTAGAGGTGGGGGAAGGGGGCACTTTAAGCCTCAGCTTTCTCATTTACAAAATGGGCCAATGAGAGCCTCCACTTCACAGAGTTGTTGGGAAGAGTAAAGACTTGTATATATTATGTATGTGTGGACAGCAGTGAGAACAGCCTCAGACACGCAGTAAGGGCTCTGTACATTCATTATCCCAAATACTAAATGAGGTCCCCATCCTCTGCCCTCCCTTCACCATAAACAGCTGTTAGTGTCACTAAAATGCAGGCCCACAAAGAAACACAGTGGACGGTTCAGCCACTCTTCTCATTGAGAGCCTCAGCCCCTGAAAGGGCAGGGACTTGCCTGGCCCACTCCGGGCCCACCCCACCCTCAGGCCCAGCTCTGCTCAGCATCCCCCTTCCCCTCCAGGGTTTTGCCTCTCCACACTAACAGCTCAGACCTGCAATTCCAGGGCAGCAGAGAATCACTTCTGCACCTCGGATCTCCAGCAATAAAATGACAGCCCCTGACTTGTGGAAGATGTTCACTCACTGCGCTCTCAGCATTTAAACGAACAGATCATGCTAATTTCAGCTACAGTGATTAATAACTACATTTTAAAGGGAAATACCTCCCAGGGTGCGATCTTTCAGGGAAAGTTTGTGCCTCCAGCAAATGTTTCAATGTGACTTTCCACAAGGAACGGGTCTATTCGATTCGTTTCTTTATTTGGGGGAGGGATGAAAGTCTCTTCTCCTATCCCCAGGTTCTGGGTGACTTACACGCAGCCCGAACAGGAGACACACACAGCCTGGGGGTCCCCGCTCAGCCGTGGCTGAAGATGCCTCTCCCCCAGGTCTCAGCACTTGAGGTGACGAGGGTGCCAGGAGCTCACAGCCTGCTCCCTATAAGTCAGGGAATGGCCTGGCATCCTGAGGCCTGCTCTACAACCCCAGCAGCTGACCCACATCCTAAAGCCTGCTTTATTTACTTGGTTGCTGAAAAAGTAAAACAAAAAACACAACTAACTTCCCTAAACCTTCATTTTCATCAAGTGAACACCTGCTTTATGAGGCAAAGCTGCTAGCGCCTGAGTGTTTTATTTTTTCTTTCCATCTTTAAAATAAACTTTTTTATTTTATAACAGTTTTACAGAAAATTGTAAAGACAGTGCAAAGATTTCCCACAGACCCCACACCCAGCTCCTTCTACTGTTAACATCAGCATGTGATACACTTCTCTCAACCAAGGAACCAGTGTTGACACATTCTTAAACCACAATCAATACTTTATTCAGAGCTCCTTACTTTTCTCTGAATGTCATTTTTCTGTCCAGGATCCATCATTACAGTTAGCTGTCATGTCTCCTTAGGTACCTCTGGGCTGTGACAGTCCTTAGACTTTCCTCGTTTGTGACGACCTTAACAGTTTTAAGGAGGACTGGTCAGGTATTTTGTAGACTGTCCCTCGACTGGGACTTATCTGATGTTTTTCTCATGGTTAGACTGGGGTAATGGGTTTGGGGGAGGAAGGCCACAGAGGAAAGTGTCCTTCTCATCACTTCACATCGAGGGTCTGGACGATCCACATGACTTAACAGGTGTTGACCTTGACCACCTGGCTAAAGGTTGCTGGACCAGGGTCCCCACCATGAAGTTATTCTTTACTCCTTGCCATAGCGTCCTCTCTGGAAGGAAGTACGTGGTCAGCATTTAAGGGTGAGGAGTTTTGTTCCAGCTCCTAGAAAATGGAATATCTACATACCCTATTTGGAATTATGGGGCAGAGGAAATCTGTCTCTTCTCCCCAACTAATTACTTATTCTACCATTTATTTATATCAAGGGGTCACACAATCATTCATTTCAAACTTTGCGGTATAATCCAGTACTCAGCTACTTCTTTGGTCGGCTTCCGGAAACTCTCTCAGTTGGCCCCTCTTGTGCACTCCTTGGACACACCCCACGGGCAGGGAGTCCCCTCTGACAGCACATCTGCCTCTGCACAGCAGCCCCTCTGCAGACCTGCTGGCGGCATGGTGGACTCGGCACGGGCACGCGGTCCTGGCCCTCGAGCCTCTGCACCAGAGCCTGCTCCTCCTCCAGGCTCATGTCCCAATGCCCCCAGCACGCCCCCAGCGCCAGACCAGGTGTGAAGGGGTGCACGGCCGTTCCGTGTTCGGAGGTGGACACTCAAGTCACCATCAGCATGCCCACGACACAGTCACTGGTGCTGCTGAGTGGCTCTCAAATTCGCTGCCGCCTCTCTCCGGTGAGGCATCTCGGGTTCCCTGGCTTTTATCATCCCTTGAATTCTCTGCGACTTTTTCAGATGATGAAAGAAAACACTTGCTCCTGGTAAGCAGCGCCACTCCATACAATGCAGCAGGTTTTGGGATTTCAGCCCCTTTCATGGGACTGGTGAGTTGGGGCTGAGGGCAGATAGAGTGACCCCACCACAAAGAAAGGCAGACGCTGAGAAGGCGCTCAATTTCAACTCTCTCTTGGTCATTGTTATGTATTGAATGCGTCCTCCAAAAGAGACAGGTTCAAATCCTAACCCCCAGTACCTTTGAATGTGCCCTTATTTACAAACAGGGTTGTTACAGATGCAATCAATAAGTAAAGATGAGGTCATTTAGGATGGACCTCAAATCCAATGTGACTGATGTCCTTTTAAGAAGGAAAGGAGACAGACAGAAAAGACACAAGAGGGAAGGCAGCCAAATGAAGACAAAGGCAGTGATACATGTATAAGCCAAGGAAAGCTGGCCATTGCCAGAAGCCTGGAAAGAGCCTTTAGAGAGTGTGGCCCCGCTGACACCTTGACTTCAGACTTTTGCCTTTCAGAACTGAAAGACTAATTGGTTGTTGTTTTGCCATCCAGTTCCTGGTATGTTAAGGCAACTCAGGAAACTAAGACAGCTTTGCGCAATCACTTGCATAAGATTCAGTTTCCTAAAACACAGGGGCAACCCAGGGATTCCAGGACTCCAGTGCCTCCAAAGAAAGGACAGGCCACGCTGTCCAGTCCCCACAATCCATCAAGACCAGCCTATGCCTCCACCTCTGGGGAGCCCTTCCTGATACATCCAGTAGAGCTGGCACTCTCTCCTCTGGGTCGCTCTAGGCCCTGATGCACAGCTGCACTGACCCTCCCCATACCGCATTGTCCGTCTCCCCAGCCAGGTCATGAGTCCCTTTGGATCTGTTGTGATACACACTCGGCGCCCCCTGTCCAGCACAAAGGCTAAGACTTAGGATATGCACTGTAGCTGCAGACAAAGGAGGAAGGTGGTAGGCTCAGGGGCAAAGCAACTCAGCAAGGTTCATGCTCCGAACCCCCCAGCGGAGGGTGTGGGGAGAGAAAGAGGCATGTGCGGCTGACAAGGGAGCTGGTTACCCAACTGTGACCAAAGAAGGGTACCACATTTGGCTGGATTCTCTGGGTCTACCAGCAGATGACAAGCTGCTTTGGCTGGTCTTGGGGAGCCCTGGCAGCAGATAGCATTAAGAAGAGATAAAGGCTGGGTTTTGAAATTCAAATGCCACTGCTTTCTTCATCAGCTTCCTACAAGCTGATAATGATTCAAGATTGGTTTCTCCAGACCAAACTGCTTTTATGTTGTTAATGAGAATATGAAAAGTGATTAAGGAAGACTTTTTTCACTTTAAGAAAATGCATGAGTTATAGATTTCAGCCTTACAACAAGAGAAAGCTGAACTAGTGGAAAATCTATGACTTGAGGTCACAGGACAAACTGCTCACCTGAAAACTGGGAAGATAAGTGAATCCAGAGTATCACAGCTTACCGGAAACAGAAGCTGCTGGAGCCAGGAACTGGTAGGAGTGCTCACATGGAAATGGATGGGTGGCTGGAGGCTGGAGGCTGAGTATGGACTGACCTGAGAGTAAAAAGCTGCTGGAGGCCAAGTCTAAGGAAGGGGGCAACCACTCCTCTGTGGGTTTTATGCCAGGTTCTCAGGGATAAGAGTACAGAAAAATCTCTTCATCATGGCCATGAGGGAAGATAAAAGTAACCACTCTGAAGTGTGATTTACACATATTGAACACCTACTGTGTACCAGCTTTGGCAAGGCACTGTGAGTGGTAGGGTGGGGGCACCACGAGAGGGGACAATGGGGCCCCACCCCCAGAAAATGTACAACCAGATAACAAAGACCTAGCCCAGAGGTGTAGAGCCAGGGAAAGCTTCCTGGAGGAGGTGGTGCTAAGTCCGTTTTTAAAGGATGAGCAGGAATAAGGCAGAGGAAAAGTGGTAGGAACGGATGATGCAGGCAGAATTAGCAGAGGTCCAGAGACAAGAAACCGCACTAGGTGTGCATATGTGCTGGACACTGAGGAGACGTCCTGGTGGGGAGCTTAGAGGAGATTGTGTTCCAGGATGCCTGCCCCAGATGACCTTCCCCCTCACTCAAGAGCACTATAAGCCTTGGGCTGGGCTGACAGCAGGTATGACAACAGATGGGAGTGAAGTATCAGTCCCATTCTCCACCTGGGTATGTTTATGTGTGATGCTGGAAACACAGACAGGGGGCTGCATAGATCTGTCCTGATGTGACACACACTTGCATTTTCATGCATACAACTCATACTCATATGTGCTGGTTTCACTCAGTGCACCATACCCGCACAGCGTATGCCAAGTTTTAATGCTAGACTCCACCCATATCTAGTCACTTCCAGTTCCTTTGTCCATCTGCCTGGCTGTCACGGACATCCCAATGCAGTACGACATGTGTCGCATCAAACCAGAAATCAGGGGAGAAACCCAGCTCTTCAAACAGCAGGCACCATTCCACCCATGCTGGGCTTACAGTTCTAATCAGCACTGCCGTGTGTGATGATGATTTACATTTAATAAGATGAGGGTGGGATATGGAGACACAGATGCCAACCAATTTGTTTCAATTAATGGTATGACAGTCTCTCTGTTATTCAAAGTTCAGCTCATATAAGACTGCTCAGCACCCAATCACTGAACAAATATATCAAAATGAAATGTGAATTAGCAAATGGGTTTTGTTGTGACTAGAAGCAAATGTCACAGGATTTAAGCAGAAACAATCCTCCAAGACTTTGTTCTAAGTCCTGTGAGAGAAGCAAATGGGATTTGTCAATTTTGGCCTTTCTGCCAGCCTGGAGCCACAGCCTGGCCCATGGCCGTTCTGGATGGGTGAGCTCCCATCTTCTCCTTTCTGTACGCACCCACCAACTCTCCCCTGTTCATCTCCATGGATGACAGAGGGCTTGGGTTCTCATCTCACTGAGAATAAGAAAAGGAAGCAGAGAACTTTCCTGAAGCCCCTCTGCTGCCATCTTCCCATCAACCTGTCTCCAAGTCCTGAGGCCCGCTTTTCTCCAATGACAGAGTCAAAAGCCCACCTCCTGGCCAGTCAACCCACTGAGCCCTGCGGACCCATCTCACCGGGTCATGGCCCCACAACTCTTCCCTCTGTCAATCGTTTGTTTGTCCCTCCCTGCTGAATCATTCCCAGAAGCAAAAATGCATGTATTTCTTCCAACTCAAAAAAACAAACAAACAAAAAACTACCTGGACCACTTTTTTCTCTAACTACTGTCCCATTTCCCTGCTTCCCTTTACAAAATAACTCCTCAAAGGACTCCTCCATAATCTGTCTCCAAATCTCTCCTCCAATTCTCTCGTGTGCCTTCTCCAAGGTGGCTTTTGCCCTAACACAGCTGTCTAACTCACTCTCAGCCAGGCCACCAACAGCAGATGGTTGCTGCAGCCAACGAGCACGCCTCAATCCTCACCTTACTCAAACTGGCAGCCGCAGCTGACACAGCCCAACCCTCTCCTCCTGGAAACTTCCCTCCCTTGGCCACTGCCAGCTCTCAGCTCTCCTTCTGCACTTCCCCTCAGCACTCTTGCAGGCTCCTCTTCATTCTGGCCCGTAAGCCCTGAAGTACCCCAGAGCTCAAGTGAGCAGAAGAGGGATGTGGACCTCAGATCTCCCAGGCTGTATTGCTGCAACAGGCAGGTGGGGCAGGAGCAGGGACAGGAGCAGGGGCAGGAGCACAGGGACATTGACTGGGACGCTGAGCTTGGTGCTGGGTCAGTTCTCATCCCCTTTATCCTCACTCCAGAAGGTAAACGTTAAGTCTCCTTGCCAGCAGGACTTGACCAGCTAAGTGCCCACACCCAGAGTTTCTGCCTCAGAAAAACCAGATTCAAATCTCAGCTGTCATCTAGTTGAGGGATGCTGGGCGAGGAAACAAGTTCATTGCACTTTAGGGGCCACATCAGTAATAGTAAAAACAAGCTCAACTGCTTGCAGAATATTCTCAAATAATGTTCACAGTCTTGGAGTTCCTCCCCTCACTTCTCCTGCTAGATGGGCTCACTATCGCACTGCCATATCCCACTATGAATTGACCCACGCAGTCAAGCCTTGCTGGCAAGAGAGCTCACATGTACCTCCTTGAGTGAACAGTTCAAGTTCACCATGCTCAAGACTGGCTATATAAAACCTGCGGCTTTTTCAATATTCCAGGTCTTGTTTCTTTTCCTTGAGAACTATTTGCCATCTTGTCTGCCACTGTCCGATTCCTTGGTCCACCCCATATATACAGCCTCCTAGAAGCCAGGTCCCTGTCAGGGCTTGTTAGGATGCATTTTGATGCCCAGTTGTGGAGGGCAGTGGAAAAATCAGTGCCCCACATAGGGAGTGCGGGGAGACACAACTAGCCTGGAATCAAACAGACCCGAATTTCGGCTCCTCATTTACTATGAAGCCTGGGGAAAGACCCTAACCCCTCAGAACTGCATTTTCCTCAGGTGCAAAAATGGACTTTGTAAAGCCACTGTGAACATTAGAACAAAACATTGAAAAAGCTCCTCTCACAGCTCCTCCTTCTCTGACACAGAGCAGGCGCCTGATAAATGGTGGAGATGATGCCAGCAGAAACAAAAAGGCCAGTAACCATGGAGGCCACATTCCTGGGCATCGCTACGTTTGCCAATGGCACCCATAGTCAGAGCCCCTGGAGCCCCTCTCCCTGTCCCCAGCAAGCCCCTGCATAGTGTGACCTGTGGGTTTTTCCTCCTAAATCAGGAATGATTTCCACTGGCCTGCCACTGGCCTGCACTAACACACATCTGCTCCCTCCATCTGGGCCTTCACTGGGACAGGCTGAGGCAATGCGGGTGCCTGCCTGGCCTCCTCCTATGACTCCCTTGGGGCTGGTCCTGAGCAGGAAGTGCAGGAGGCTGAACAGGCACTTTGCAGGGCCACACTGGGGCTCCCGTGTCCCCCTGCTGCCAGTCAGCCTAGGAAGTGTGTGAAGAGCAGGTGCTCCTCTGGGCGACATCAGCCACCACTCGTGGGTGTCCCACCAGGCACATGACGCCAACAAGCAGCACTGACCCAGTGCCTTCTGCCCTGCCCACCCACCCAGGCCCCTTCACTATCCTTTGGTCTCTTCCCCTCTGACAGCAGAAAAGCTCTTCTAACCAGGGCCACCACTTACAGAACACATGGTGGGCACCGCAGCAGGAGACCCTCATCACCCCCCATCTCGTCCCATTCCAAAGGCACCAAAGCTCCAGGCCTAAGCGACTCGCCCAAGGCCATATTGCTAAATAGTGCAAGAGCCAAGATTCCAACCCAGGTCTGCAGATAATTTCATTCTCCCTCCCCAAAACTGTCAGCCCAGCTGGGCCAGCAGCACATGCGGCAACAAGCAGGGAAGAGGCCATGTGCTGTCCGTGGTGCTGAACCAAGGCGGGGCTCCGGCCCAGGCGGTCCTCACAACCAGGCACACCAACGCTCCACCCATCCCAACCAGGAGAGGGCGCTAATCAGCTTATCGTCATTTCCAGAATTCATACCGGTTAAAGACGATTCTTAGTAAATGTGGCTTTTATGCTACTTTAGGAAAGAAAACAAAATTACGACATTTCACAATTTATACAGCTGGTTTCATGCCCTTTTGACTGTTCTATCGTGTTTTTTTCCCCTCTGGGCAGCTGAAGGAACCCTCTCCCCAGCTGCTGTCAGGCAGAGGTCAGTCTGACCCTGGCTGCCTTGCCCTAAAGCACAGAATCCCACACGCAAAGCAGGAAGCTCCAAGCTCACAGGCCCACTCTGAAAATGTAGATGTGTTTTATTAAGTACTGAATAGTACCAAAAGTTATTAAATATGAGTAATGTATGAGAGTAACATCATGGACATCTGTGTACACAATACCCAGTTTAAGGAAAGAAAATTAATTTTAGCTTTGAAGTCTTCCCACCCCTCCCTCACTTTTTAAAAAATGTACCATGTGTGTCACTAACAATCTATTATTTTGGAAGTTTATATCAATGGTTTCATACTAAAGTATTCTTCTGCACCTTCCTGCTTGGACACAGCCACCTGTTCTTATGAACACTGTTGCAAGCATAAAAACAACGTATTTATCCACCACACCATCCTTGGACATTTAGATTGTCACCATTTTAGGTTGTTCTGGCTGCTGGGAACACCCAGGTCTCCTAGTACACTCATGTAAGAACTTCCCAAAGGGATATACCTAAGAGTGGAATTTCTGGGTCATGGCTTTATTAGCTTTATTATGTAATTCCAAATTGCTTTCCAAATTCTTCAATATCCACACCCTCCAGCCACGTCTGGGAGTGTCAGCTGCCCCTCGCACTCACCAGCCCTTTTACTACATGTTCTTGGGTGGTTTTCACCTGCTGGAGTGAGACGGAATCTCACCATGGTTTTCATCAGCCTTTACCTGACAGTGGTAAGGCTGAGCACATCCCACAGGTCAAATGGCCAGTCTTTTTTCTTATCTTAGGAAAGCCTGTCCAATCCCCAACCTCCCTCAGAAGGCTCTGTCTGGCCCACGACGGTTTTAATCCAAGGAACCAACGATGCATACTTTGGGGAACTGGACAGGCTGGTGCTTTCTGTTGATGCTGCATGGGGACCCTGAGTCTGGAGACCCTCATAGGGGCAGGCCCTGCATCCCAGGGTCGTTGGCTTGCAGGAGGATACACTCTTTGCCAGCCCCTATACCCAATAACCATAATCCCTCAGAGTTCTGAACTTTGAGTTCAGAATGCATTTCCTCAAGCTTTATCCATCTCCAGCTCCCAGACACCTCTACCATGCAGCCTCAGGCAGCTCCACACTGGCAGCCCACTGTCGGTAGACCATGTCTGTCCTTCTCTCACCCAGATCCACGATGCCTGGCACAGATCTTAAGCCCAGAAGATCCTCTTAATGGTCGGTGGGCAGAGGGGGAAGCTGCTATCTGGGGACACACTTCCAACCAGCCCTGACTCCACTGTTCTGATGGCCTGCTGCATGCAACAGCTGTGACTGACCCTAAACACTCAAGAGGCCACTGATGTCCCAGACCTGACACCTGAGAGTCCAGGGAGGGAGACAAGCAGGAGGCCTTGACAAGCAGAGCCATAGGCTCTGTGCCACCTCCTGCACACCCCAGAGAGCAGCCAGAGGCAGAGAGGAAGGGAGGGTCTGTCCCTGCCCATGTTCCTGTCCAGCCTCATTCACTCTTCCAAAGGATGTCATCATGGTTTCCTGGGGCTGAGTAACAAAGAACTGCAGACTAGGGTAGGGTGGGGAGGTGGGGGCCACAACAACAGAAATTTGTGCTCTCGCAGTTCTGGAGGCCAGAAGCTTAAAATCAAGGTGTGAGCAGGGGCGCTCCTTCTGAAACCTATGGGGGAGGATCCTGCCTGGACTCTTATGGTGGCTCCCAGCCATCTGTGGCCTTCTCTGTCTCCTTCATCCCATGATGTTCTCCCCTCTGTCTCTCTCTCTGCCCAAATTTCCTCTTCTTACGAGGACATCAGTCTTACTGGATTGAGGGCCCACCCTACTCCAGTCATCATGACCTCAAGTTAGCTTGCCAACTAATTCCATGTGTACTGACCATGTGACAAGTAAGGTCACATTCTGAGTTACTGAGACGGAGAACTTCAACATACCTTTCTGAAGGACACATCAATCTCTTAGCTGCACCTGTGCCTCCTGAGCCCAGACACTCCACTGGGCCTGGGCCTCGGTGGATATACATATCCCCTCCTAGCCCCCCCAACTCTTTCCTAATGCAGAGGCAAACATGGCACCCATAACAATCTACCTTTGCCAGGTACAAAGTACAGGGCTATGTGGTTTCAGGAACTTCCAGTAAATCCACACACCTACCCTGAGATGGCCCAGTTTAGTGTTTGTGCCCCCCCCAAAACCTCTTAGCACTTTGCTTTCTACTGCAGGACATTTACCTGTCTGAAGCCCCCGTGGGAAGATGGGACACAATGCAAGGGCAAGTACAGAGTCTCGGGTGTCTTCTCTATCCCACCCCTAACCTTGTTTATAGCCAGCATATGCTGAAATCAACTAACTTCTAAAGATGTGCTCCCTGAGTATGTCCCCAGCACCATGCATGTTCCCAAGCATCCAACAGATGTAATTGAGACTGTCCTCTCTGGTGGTGAGGACAAAACAGAGCCTGAAAGTAAATGCAAGTGGACAATGGTTAGAGGTGCTGTGCTATGGTAAATATCCACAAGAGGTCAGCGGGAACAAAGGAAGTCAGTAAGTGGTGTGGGATGCCATCGATGGTGCTAAATCAGGGGCATCAGGCCCACTGCTCCCCCAAATACCACCAAGTCACTTCACACCAACACAGTGGGAGCTGACCCGTGTGTCTCTGCAAAGTAACTAGAGAGTTGGCTGGGGTCCTGAGATCTGCCCTCCCCCCCACCAGGAACCGAGTACCTTCACAAGGGTAAAGCCCCCTCTCATGCTAACCCAGGACTGGGAAACAGCTGTCACCCTGCACTGCCACCCCAAGTCATCAGCACAGCTAATTACCACTAATTGTAATATCGTTTCTGTCTTGCTGCTAATACATTTAGACTTGCTAATCAAATCAAACTATTCCATCTTGCCGTGCTGCTTTCAAATAAACATTTCAGCAAAGCAAGAAATAAATAACTCCCAAGCTTTGTTCTCTATTTTCTGTGGCTGCATGTGCAGAGACACAGAGGGTTTGCCATTTATTTGTCTCTGGAGCCACAGGCACAGAAGAAACCTGATGAGGAGCTGGACTTCACTGTCCAAACTTTCCCATCAGGTTGGAGAAAGAGAGGGAATGAGATGCCTGGGGACAGGAGGGAGGGAAGCAGAGAGGAAGGCAAGAAAGTGAATTGAGTCCATACTGTTAAGCACTTTCCCGGTGTCACCTCTACCCTCCTTAGGGACATGGTCTCCAGCAGCCCCTGGGTGGCCAGTGGTCCCTTCCCCGGACCCCCTCCCCCACCTCCGGGGCCTACCCACTTGTGGTGTACTGATCTGTTTGCAGATGTGGCTCTGTGCTTCCAGAGGGTAGGTATCCTTTGCTGTTGGTCTGGGTTTCCCCAACATTTAGCCCAAGGTCTGGCATATGCCCAGTGAATGAATGAACAGACAGCCCAACAAGGTAAATATTCCCCTCCTCATTTGCAGATGAGGAAGTCAAGGTTCAGAAACACTAAGTAACCGCCCAGCATGTGGGATCAGAAAGAGTAGGAGCTAAGACTTACTCTCTGGTAGTGATTCTGGGCCCACACCTGTGCCCTCTCAGAAAAGAGGGAGGGAGAGATGGATGCAGGGAGACATTGGCTCCTCTGCAGCCCTGAAAATAGCCATGCTGGGACCAAGGGAGAAATGTGAAGGCCTCCAGGGCACTCTGCTCAAGGACACACTGGAGTGATTCTGACAATTCTGGAACGGAAACTGACAAAGGTTGACCGCGTATGCAACATAACATAGATGGATCCAGTTACTATAGCAATCCTGCTGCAGGACTTATCCCCACACACCATCCCCTTGCTAACAGAGGGGATTATGGACCACAGGTCTCCCCAGCCATGGCTCTCTGCTGGCACCCTCTTCCTTGGCAAACGCCAATTCCTGAATACTCCATCAGCCTCGAGAGAGGATGAGTGGAGTGGGGTGGAAACAGCCTTTGGCTAGCAGTTGGGAGAGCCAGTTTCTCGTGTGGTTCCTCAGGACAGGCCTGACCATGTCCACTCTGAGCCTCAGCATTTTCATCCAGATGAGATGCGCTCCATGCCCCCCACCCCTGCCACTCTGCTGCCCAGCCACTTATCTCATGGTGGAAGTGAGCAACCCAGCTGACTGCACAATACATGTGCAGGCTAAGCCTTTCCAGGACTGTCTGGGGCAGGGAGCATGTGGAGGAAAGTGGGAAAAGAATGAACACTGAGCAATGGCTTTGAGCAGGCACCCCCTCCCTGTCACCCTGGGCACCCCAACGATCCCACAGGTTGGTGTTATCAAGCCAATATCACGGATTAGGAAGCTGAGCTTGGAAGTGGAGCTGCCCCCGGTCATCCGGCTACTACTAGGGGTGCAGGGTGGCCAACCAGGCCTGGGGGACCCCAAGTCCGAGTTCTTCCTGCCCTCTCCAGAGGGCCAGCAGCTCAGCTGTTCCTTCAGCACATTCCCAGCCTGGGATCTCACAGCAACACTTCTGCCCATGCACCAGCCACACGGTTCACATCCATAACTCAGAAACAAAAAGCACAGCCCGCATCAAATGAGGCTGTCGATATTAATTAATTTCAGACTTTGTGTGTTTCTAGCAATTATTTGTAACAAGGTTTACAGAGGGCATTTAAAATTAATTGTGATTTTTATCTGGAAATCAATGCTTATTTTTTAAGTAGCTCATTAGAGGTGAGTATGTATTACAGGAGCAGCAGGGTCTGTGGCAGAAAGGAGTCACCTGGGGCTGGAGGAGAAGCCAGAAGAGGGAAGATGTCTTAACTGCGATGACAAGATCAAAGCCGGCAGAATGATGAACTGAAGCTTCAGTAGACAAAACAAAATCATTCAGATTGAGATGTATACAAAAGCAAAATTTTTCAAAAATCTTAAATTATTTTTTCTTCTTTGTGTGTTTATTAAATTTTTTTAAAGAAATATATTTTTAAAAACCCAATCTAAGAAAAATCAATACAGATACAATATAAATGAAAACAGTTTTACATCACAGACTATTACAAACTGTTACCCCCCTTTCCTCCTGCTCTTTATATAAAGATGCCACATGGTTAACCGAACATAGTCCTCTGGGTTATAATAATAAAACCACTAATATGTGATAGGCCTCTACGGCTTATGAAGATTATATTAATTCCATTCTCCGGGGGGGATCTGAGGTTCAGGAAGTTTCCACTTCTTACCCAAGTGTGTGAGGTTAGTAATAGGAGGAATTAGAGATGGGCCCTATTCCATGCTCCAAAAGCCTCAATCTTTCCCTGCAGTTAACAAAATATCACCACCATCATCACAAGAAACACCATCACCATCATCATCATCATCACCACCTCTACCACCTCCACCTCCACCACCACCACCATCACCATACTTGCTATGACCGTCATCACCAAAGAGACAAAAGATCCAATAAGAGCCAAAGAACCATCACACCCACGCCTTTGCATTTTATTGGGTGGCGAGAGATTAGTTTCCTCACCTAGAGCCACGGTTCTCAAACTTAAGGTGTTGGAATTCCCTGAATCCTTCAAGGTTCCAGAATCTTGTATGGAACACACAGACTCACAGGCCCACAGGTGGGGCTTCTGGTTCCCAAAGTGTGGGGTGGCACCAGGCAACCGCAGGCAGACAGGGCTCCCTGGGGCATTCAGAGGGTCAAGGCACAGCTCTGAGGTATTCTGAGAAAGGCCAAGCAGGGCGTGGGTCTTTTCAAAGCCTAAAAACACAGCAGGTGAGAGTGAAGTTTCACCTGAAAGTTAAAAATTATATGTTAAGAATGATAAATAGCAGTTATGTTAATGAAATTACTTAATATATGGCTATTTATATTTTTTCTATTTTTAAATATATTTTTAAATTTCATTCCATAATTTATCAATTAAATTTGTAGGGTGGTGGGATTGTTTATCCTGTTATTTTTTTATATAAGATTTTATTTTTCAAGAAAAATCACCATTACCGAGATTTTTTTATTCCTGTTTTTTATTCTGCTTCTGGAACCTCAGCTTTACTCACTGGCAACCAACAGAACTGCTGACCCAGCCAGAAGAACAAACAGAATGTAAGGAGCTGAGCTGGGTTTTCTCAGATCTATTAAGTGACCAAAATGTCACAAAAATGATTACATAAACAAGACATGCTTGCCCAGGAAAATGTTACTGGACCCCAACAGTCTTTAAAACCAAAATTTTTTGCTTGTTTGTTTTATGTTATCTTGTTATTAACTCTGTAGGGGATTCTCAGGAGGTATCCTAGGATGACAAGAAACTTCACTACTTAAGTATCAACTTCAATGACTTTAGAACTTTTAATGCTATTTGCTCTTTTTTCATATATACACACAAGCATCTTGTCTTTGGGGATGTAATATAACAGCAATAACATTTACATCATGTATTAGTTAGGGTTCTCTAGAGAAACAGAATCAACAGGAAATACTCACAAATATAAAATTTATAAGTGTCTCACATAACCGTGGGAACGCAGAGTCTAAAATCTGTAGGGCAGGCTGTGAAGCTGAAGATTCCGATGGAGGGTCTGGATGAACTCCACAGGAGAGGCTCCCCAGCTGAAGCAGGCAGAGAGCCTGTCTCTTCTGAATCCTCCTTAAAAGGCTTCCAGTGATAAGATTAAGCATCACTCATTGCAGAAGACACCCCCTTGGCTGATTATAAATGGAATCAGCTCATGCTGACATGGATGCAGCTGACATGATCATGATTTAGTTCTATGAACTGTCCTCATAGCAGCAGACAGGGCAGCACTTGCCCAACCAGACAAACAGGTACCACCACCTAGCCAAGTTGACACATGAACCTGACCATGACATATCACATATACAGTTTTTAAGGCACTTCCACTTCCAGTATTCATTTACTAAAATGCACGTGTTGTACACCTGCTGCACGTCAGACACAGACCTGTACCATACCCTCTTTACTGATGAGGAAACTGGAGCTCACAGGGTATGATGTGCCAGAAAGTAGCAAAGCTCTAAGGGTTAATCATTTAAGTATTAAAAAAACTCTCCAAGGCTCTTTTTCCTCCTCTATGTAATAGGGGGAAATATCTCTTCATAGGGATGTGCTGTTCACATGAGATAACTTGTAAAATACTCAGATCTAACACAAGCCAGTAAACGGCAGCTGTGATCACCATCACTGACGTTACCATCACCATCACTATCGTCACCATGGCACCAATATCAGCACCAGAATCATCATCATCACAGCACCACCACCATCATCATCATCATCACAACAGCCAACATCATCACCACTATCACCTGCATCCCTGGAGCCACCGTCACCACCATCATCATCATCACCATCCAGATCGTCATCATCCCAGCCAGGCTCCATTCCAGATGAATCCAAAGGTGCCTTTTTTGAGGGTAAAGAGATGAGCTAGGCCTTGCTGAATGGGCAGGATCTCAATAAAGAAAAGGGCAACTCAGGCAGGAGAACTAAACAGGAACCAACAGGTAGGTGGTTAATGTGTTTGGGAAAATCATTAGATT
Organism: Myrmecophaga tridactyla; assembly: GCA_004026745.1. Classification (NCBI taxonomy): domain Eukaryota; kingdom Metazoa; phylum Chordata; class Mammalia; order Pilosa; family Myrmecophagidae; genus Myrmecophaga; species Myrmecophaga tridactyla. The sequence goes on along the minus strand of PVIY010013250.1, from coordinate 20,172 downwards.
TATGTGTGATGATGACGACGATGACGCATCTAAAGCCAGGTAATAAAAAGCTCTATCTGGCAATGGAAAGACTGGACTTTATTCCTCAGGGCACTGGTTTCCAAACCGTTCCCTGGAGCCTAGGTATTTCCCCACTTGCCAGTGGTCCTGTAGTTGGGCAAAGGGAAGCTTCAAGGTGGGGCCTCTTATCCCAGCTTCAAGCTGAGCAGCTCCTCTCCTACCTGATCCACACCTGGGTGAGAGGCCAAGGAAACATTTGAAGCTGTTGCTCTAAGCCATGGAGAATTCGAGCAGTTTTTAGCACAAAAGGATAACATAAGATCTAAACTTTAGAAAAACAACCTTGGGAGCAGTGTGGAAGATAAAAGCTGGAGGCAAAGCCAATTAAGAGGCTGTTGGACTATTACAACCGAGAGATGCTGAGAAGTGGCCAGGGATGGCAGCAGAGAGGGGAAAAGAAGCCATACTTAGAAGACAAAATCGGCAAAAAGTAGAGATGAGAGCCAAGGCGGTGGGACTTCTGCTGAGCAGTGGAACCTAGAAGTCCAGCCTGGACACATGGCGGAAGCTCCCAAATCCAGGGCCGTCACTCTGCCCCAGGCTCTGTGCTAAGCTCATAACATCCATCATTCTACTTCGTACTTTCAGTTTTCAGAAACTAGTACTAGTAATATCTCAACCTTACAGATGAGTAAGTGGAAGGTTCAGGATGTTAAATAACTCACTCAAGGCTGCAAAACTAAAAAGTTAGGAGTTGGGCTCTGAAAGGTGAAACCACAGAGAGTTGTCCAGGGTCAAGGTTTAGAGCAAGAAGTTTCCCCATGCTGACCACAGAAGCATCGGTGGCAACCAGCACTGGTCACCATGCCCTGTCCCCAAACTGTCACTTGATGCCTCTCTGTAGTGATGAGGAGCTCCTTAAGGAACAGCACTGAGGTTTACATTTCTTAAATCCTTAGTCCCAGTGCATGCGTGCACACACACAGAATCATCCATCAGGCCATGGATCATAAAGGTCTCCTCCATGGGATGGATGAATGGATGGACAGATGGATGGTGGGTGAGTGAGTGGGAGGATGTGAACATGGATTTGTTTTGGAGATAGTGAGCTCCCTGTCACAGAAAGGACTAAACCAGTAGCAATGGTGAGGGAATTCCTGGAGGTTTAAGTCAGCATTTGTCAAGCTGATTTGGAACACAGAGCTTAAAAGTAACATCTTTGCAAAACACCATGAGCTACCAACATATTTCGTTCCACAATACAATCAAGGAAAAACTTCACTGTAGAAAATATAAATGCATTTAACTGCATGCATGCAAAAAGTTATTAGTAGAAGTCTCTAAAGTCTTAAAAATAATTATCAACTGTAAATATTTGTCTGCTACTTTATTATATCATTTTGTCCTCAGCTAAAGCCCAGGCACTGAAGATTTAAGAAATATTAACGCCAGAAAAAAAATGTTTAATTGTGAAAGTCTCTAGATGGCTCCTTTTTTTCTGCAAATTGGGAAAAGCCTCCGTTTTTGACATTTAGCAGTGATACACCACAAAGCGGCCTGGGGCATGCCAGCATATAGCAGGAACATCTTCTGAAGGACCACTTAATCAGGAGATACAAGAACCTTTCAACATGAGATTCCTTGAATCCCTGGGTTGGGGAATGAGTTAGAAGCAGTGGAGGTGTGGATGAGCTGCCTCTCAATCCTACCGTGACCCCCTCTACCCCTTCATTTCTATGTGTAGGTATCCTTGGATTAAGCATGCTTCCCACACCCAAGCCTCAACTTCTTTGTTCGTGAAACATGCAGTCCAAATGGGTTAATGCATATGGAAGTGCCAGTACCCCAAGATGCTGCTATACAAATGTCAGCTGCTGCTAATGAATGAGCAGACTTAGGGGAACTGGCCCCACATCTGTGTTGACAAATCACAAAGGAAAAAAAAGGAAATAGAAGATCTGGATAACCCCCCGCAACTGGGCTACATTTTAAAGGTAAACTCAAGTCTCCAATGGAAGAATTCCTTTACAACTCATGCACACCCCTCATAAACGGCACACTGAAGGGGACTTACAGATACTTCTGCGTGTCCCCTTTCTCTTATGCCCATGTCTCCAGCCAGGAGATGCCCCAAACTCCCGAGCAGACAGTGATGTCAATGTGGAGCCCCCAGCTGCAGGCCGCAGGTCTGATGGAAGGACCCTCTTCCCAGGGACAACCAGGCAGCCCTCAGGGCTTGTCCCATGGCCACTGTGGGCATGTCCAGGATGGGATGCGGAAGTCCACTGCACGCCCGAATGGAATGAGCTCCTGCCTGGAGGTGCAAGGAGAGGCTTGTCCCACCTGCCAGCTGGACAATGCCAGGCACAGAACACCCCACCCTGGCTCCTCTGAGCAGGCATGCAGATGCCCACGTGAAGGCTCCCTGTGCTTTAGGCAGACACTTCAATATGAAAAACTCAAGTACTCACATAACAGCAAGCTCACTGCGACCCACCTTTGGACCAGGTTATTCATGCATGTGTATGGCCTGAGTGTCAGGCCACCTCTGCCCTGGGTGACTGGGACAAGTACCCACACTTCCCGGGTCTCAGTTCTTCCTTGTGAACCAATCCAGGCCCCTCTACCGTGCAGACGGCAAAATGAAACCCTAGTGGAAAATGTTGAAAGGGCCACACATGGGCCCAAAGAACCAGGATTCAGCCCAGGAGACCAGCCCCATGCAGCAGAGATGCTCCACAGAGACCTGCAGCTCACACCAAGCCTTTGGGAACCACTCCTATCAGGTCTGCTCACAGGTCTCCCAGCAGGGTCCATCGGGCAGCAAACTGGAAGGACAATGGGGACAGTGGAGAACAGAAAGACAAGGCAAGGTGCCACCCCCCAAAGGGGAAGGACAGTAATTGAAAACTGCAAAAGAAGAACTCAAAGGACAAAGCTTCCAGGCCTGGGGTGTGGGCCAGGCGACGGAGCACGGCTTGATCACTTTACTGTTACCCCCTAAGTCTGAGCTCAAATGCCCGAATACGGTGGCCCCTGTGCCATCTGAGGAGGGCTGGGTGCCTGCTAACTTTACACATCACCCATCTCCCTGGGCTCCCTGAGTGCAAGGGTCTCATCTATAACCCCTCAGTAGCCGTGCCCAGCGCCCAGCACGAATCCCCATGGCCTGAATCTATGTGAGGTCCCAGCAGTCGGCTGCAGGACCCGGCACAAGTCACTCCCCCTCCTGAGTCTATTTCTGGGTCCCTGAAAGGATCCAAGACCCTCCCCTCCCTATTCCAGGGCTGACTGGAGGGTCACATGCCACAGTGGGAGGGGACAGCCTCGGCAAAGTGCCCGGAGAAATGCAATCAGGTGAGTCTCCTCTACCCACAGGGAAGGAGATGGGGTCATGTCATACACAACCACAGGAGACAGGGAGGAGGGGGAGGCTGGGCCGGGGGTCCTGGCCTCCCACCAGCTCATTAGAAGTGCCCCCACACCTGCCCGCTGGAGGCGGGAAGGCCAGGGAACCCATGGAGGGAGAGCTCCTTACAGATGGCCTGGCAGCAGCTCTCCATGTCCACAGCCCATGCGGCCTCTGTTCTCAGACCTACTGACCGTACTCGACGCCTGACTCCGCTGGCATGGTCCAGGAATGGAAGAGGAGAGCTGCCTAGGAAGGCCTAGGATGGCCTTGGCCACCCTCAATGGCCCTCCGTGCTGGGTGGAGGGGTCCGCTGGGCTGAAAAGGGAAAAGGGTGCTGAGAACTGTCATATTCACTTTCTTTAGAGTTCTCCAAAAAATGCAGACTGAGTCAACGTAATTGAGTTACTGAGAAATGATTTTTTTTAAATGAAGCTGCTGGCTGGGTTGCACAATGTATGGAAAGCTTCAGAGAGGCAAAGCCCACCCCAGTCAAAGAAGCTCACTATGTGCAGGTAACTGAAGATGCAAACATGCCTTCTCTCACATCTTCTGACACGAGCACATGTCCTTCCGAAGCAGCCCACTCTTTCCCCACACACCTCCACTCCAAAATTGGGTCCCATGTAGCTCCCTTCCTCCACTGCCTTGGGAGGTCATACAGGGCCCATTAACACCCCTTCCAGGGGAGACATCTCCAAGTGGCTGAAATGAGCCACCCTGATGCAGCTGCCCAAGCACCTGATCCCTGGACAGACCTGAGCTCACATCTCCCGTCCAGGCAGGCTGCGGAGACCCTAAGTCCACGGGCGCTGGTCCTGACTGTGAACCACTCACCCAGGCAGGAGAACTCCATGCCCGGCTTGGCCTGCAGGCCACAGGCTCTGGGTCCTCTCAGCTAGGAAGGAGCATCCCTATGAGAGCACCACCGCACACCTGCTTGACCTCGCACAAACAGGGCATTTCCAGGCTTGCTGCTGGCCACCCACCTGAACGGGCCAGAGCATTCATAGATTCTCATCCAGACCCTCACAATGGTCCATAAGCAGCCCAGAAACTGATCAGGAAGTATGAAGCTGCCAAGACCTGAACCCCAAACCAAAACCTCACTTGCCAAATTTCCCATCTCTTCTCCTAAACAGCACATACACTACAAAAATCAAAACAGCCAGCCATCATTAGTGTGTTTTGGGAGACTGGAATCCAAGTTCCTTCCCTCCCTAGAGCTGAAGGGGTTGACTGGAGCAGCCGGGAGGAAAAGGGAGGCTTTGTGGTCAGAGCACTGCCATGTGTGAGCAGAGCAACCTTGGAAAAGATACGTAACCTCTTGGTCCCTCCAATTTTCTGCAAAGTACGGATAATGACACCCTCATGGGTCAGGCAGATTCACCCACAATCCTGGTGCTGCCTCTCACCTGCTACGGGCCTTGGGCAACTCATTCAATCTTCCTGCCTCTCAGTCTCCTTATCTGTAAAATGGGGAAGTAATATCAAACTGACCACACCTTCCCCAGAGCTGCCACCATCCCTCCAGGGCCTTCTAGCACAGCCCTGGAATGACCAATGGACGCCACTATCTGTCTCGTCTTCATTATCAGGTGCCGTGTCTTGTTTATACTCTTATCTCCAAGGCTGCAACAGGGTGGGACTCAAGGATGGGGCACAGAGGCTTTACAAGACCCCTGGCCCCCAGCTCTCAGAGGCCCCTAGCCCCCAGATCCCAGTCCCCCAGGCCCCAGCTCTTCAAGATCCCCCAGTCCCCCAGCTCTCCGAATCCCCTCAACCCCAGCTCTCCAAAGCCCCTGGCTCACAGCACTCCAAACTCCCCTAGCCCCCAGGACCCCGGTCTCCAGTTCTTCAAGACCCCTGGTGCCCAGCCCCCCAGTTCGCCAAAGCCCCCAACCCCCCAGCTCCTGAGGTCAATCTTCTCCTGTATTTGTACATTTCGCCCTCATAATCACCCATAAAGTAGACAGAAATGTCACATCCCACTATACAATTGCAGATATTGACTTGGGAACACCCAAAGCCTCACCTGTGGCCAGAGCCCAAGGGGACCAAGGAGACATGCTGGGGAAACCCCCAACCCCTTGGAGACGCTGTGCTTCCTTACACTCGGTCAGACAGGGGCCCCATGTCCCCCACTCCCTGAGATCCAGGGGAGCAGGCATCAAGTACAGGGGAGAACCGTGTGAACCCCAAATGCCACAGATAGCTACGGCAACCTGGGCTGGGGCTGTCAGTACACTGGGCCTGCTCCCAGGGGCCAGCCAGTGCTTCTAGTCCCCAGGTCACCCTGGTTTCATATTTCCGTTCTGGGACCACACCCTGTTGTTTCTTCCCCCGAGCCTGGGCTTGCTCACCTGTAGGTGGGGGCAGGAGCAGGGCACAGCGGTGGGAAGCAGCCCCCTAGCAAAGGTTGGCTATGCTCCCTGTCAGGTGGGGTCCCACTGCAGCCAAGAACTCCACCCAGACCCAGGCCATAGTTGAAGGGCAGCAAGTCCAGAACAACCCACGTGAAAGCGGCAATCTGCCAATTACACACATGCCCCCAACTGAAGCATTTACTTCCGCCCCAGGCCAGAGACCTGGTCCTTCATTGCAGCTATTTCAGAGGAGAAAACTGAGCTCATGGAGGTGAGCCCACCAGTGTGCCATGAGCCTCCTAAGGGGGGTCTCTGCCCCAGTCAAGAGATTCTTGACCTTCCAGCAGGCCAAATGGCCACAAGGAGGATGTACCTCTTTCAACAAGCAGCGTTTCCACATTTATATTTACAACCTGCTTCTGAAGCATCCTTTCCCCATTACTGAATGAAAACGCATCATGGTGAAACGGCCAGCTGGCTGGTTTTCAAAACCACCCATACAAACCAACATTGAACTGTGCCTCTACAATAAATTACACAACCCTGTTTTTCCGGGATGGTCCTGATTTGAAATACTCCAGCCACTTGCAAGGTAATGTGTTGAGAAAATACAGCCTTCATCCTGCTCACGAAGGAAGCAGATGCAGAGACTTCCTTACCCCAACTGCTGAGCTGCAAGGAAAGGTTCGGGAACGTGAATACTTCCTGACCCTGCTCTGGCCAGTCATCAGAGGTAGGCAGGACCAGCTTCAACTGGCAGGTAAGAAGGGCTCACGAGCAGCCAAGCCAGGACAGGCAACCCTCTCTGCCCAGGGCCCAGGCTGAGGGCAATCCCGGTGCCTGTGCCCTAGGCCAGGGATCCTCTCTGCCTGGTGCCCCCGGCCGGGGGGTGGGGGGGGCCATGGGCATACCCCAGCCCTCTCTTCCCCAGCCATGTGCTCCCTCCTCCACATGTCCATTTGGTCTGGGAGTAGCCTCTCCTCGACATACCCCATTCCCACTTACAGGCTGTTGATTATAATGAAAGATTTGCAAATTCTCCTACTTCCAACACATCCAAATTAGTGCCAAGAGAGGAAAGAAATCCAGATAAAAATATCCAGACTCAGGGAGCGATGGGCCACAGGGCAGCAGAACCATCAGACAGCCACAGCCCGAGAGACAGCATGGGCAAGTCCAGCAGCCTAGCACCCGGAAGGGCCACCCTCCTCTCGGGCCTGGGCCCCGCAGGCTGTCCCCAGCAGCGTCAGCCTCCATTGGCCGGCAAGGTCCCCGCTTCCAGCACCAAGCTGGCCTTTTTCATCAACTGAACAAAGCAGGAGCGATGCAAGCGCAGCCTTGGAGAAGCGGGTCTGTGCATTCCTCCCTCCAGTCACCAAAGGGGAACAAAGTGGGGAGACGGGGGGAGGGGGATAAATTACTGTGCAGCAACTCCATCTGCACAGGATGTAATAAAATGTGTTGCTAAGATACAAGTGCCAAAGAAGTTCATTAAAGGACACTTTAAACCAAGCTGCCAGACTCGTCTCCCTTTAAAGGCTGCTTATTTGGTACTGTCCCTTGGGTTTATAATTAGATCTGCGATATCTGGAGCTGCTTTCGTGATTTGAGCCCACTCAGCAAATCATGAGGACAAAAAAACTCCAACAAGACACTGACTTAGGCCAGGACGAGCGTGGGACTGCGCGACAGTTTTGTTTACAGATATATCTGAGTTCCCCTTATTGAAATGAGATAAACATCCATAAAGGACCCAGCAGCTCTCAAGAGGAGTTTGTGTTCTCCTCCCTCTCGGACCACCACCTCAATGGATCTCGGGACAATGGACTATTCTAGACTATCAGAGTCTTTGCATCTTGGGGCTTACTTAGCATCTCAGAATCCTACAAGTGCAGAATCTTAGTGCATTTGGGTGTAAGTTCATCAATAACTCCAGGCTACTCTACATAGGCCATGAGGGGTGTTAAATGGGGGCAGAGGTGAAGGAGGTAGCTAATCATCAGATCACTCCCAGCATGATGGGAGTCTGATGGGGACACAGCCAGGAGCAGGGGTAGCTGCCCCCCCCACTCACCCCGAGCTGGGCCCTGGGAGACAAAGAGGAAGGAGCAGGTGTGAGGGGTTGGCCACTGAGGACGATGGGTTAAATCGGCCTGCAGGAGAAGGCTTTTAATGCCAGTCCACACCTAAACCTGAGGACATTTCATAGAGGAAATGATTTCTAGCTTCTCCTAAGAAATCAAAGGGGCAGGCTGCAGGGCTGGTGCCACAGGGAAGTGCGGGGAGAGCTCAGCACCCCCACTGCCCCTGCCACATCATTTGTGGCCCTACCCTGGTCACACCTCAGGCTGTAATTAGACAGCCACAGAATCGGAACCACAGACTTTCAGTGCAGGAGGAAGCAGCCTGGTCACCCAGTGCCTGCACCCACTAATGCTGACCAAATGGTGGTTTGGCACAATGATGTGGTTGGGGAATGTCTCAAAGCAGCTGATCCTATGCCTGGGCAGCTGTTACTATCCAGAAACTCCTCCAGCCTTCTGGTAAACTTCTAGCTCCTACTTCAAATGCCCCTTACACTTTATGGCCAGTTGGCAATTTAAAGGCAGAGGTCAATCATGCCCAAGAAGACAGCCCCCACTCTGTCCTAGCAGCTCTCTGACCTCCTCTCTCACAATCACTGGCCACTTGCTCTCTTCAGCCACACTGGCCTCCACTCAATAGGCCAGGCACGTCTTACCTCAGGCCTTTGCACAAGCTGTTCCTTCTGCTGGGAGCCCTCTTTCTGCACAAAGCCCATGGGCTCAGTCCCACAACTCCTGCAGGCCTTTGCTCAAGTGCCACCTTCTCAATGAGAACTCCCTGGTCACCCTAGAGCTCCCCGGTCTCAGGGCACAACAACCCCCATAAGTCCACTCTGGCCCCTCTCCTTTCCAGCTAGGACACACTCTTGGAGAGCCCTTCGTTAGCACATGTTCCTCTGCAGTTGCAGCGCTGGGAGAGGGATGTTGGTGATGGGGAAAGAAAACTCAGTATCATTAGTGCTGTCAAAGGGGAATTTAAGAAATACTTCCAGCATCTACCTGAGGTGCATTTATTACGACCTGGGATACATTAATCAGAGGATCGCTGGTATCGCTGGCTGTCACTTTGTAACTGGTATCTCACATTAAATTGTTTCACAGTCTCTAATAGGTATATATTTTTAATTACATCTTCAAGTTCATTTACGTGTATAGATTGGCTTTCTGCCTGAATGGCATCAAAAAGAAGCACCTCTCCCCTCTCTCTCTCTCTTCCCCGTTCCTGCTTTTTTCTCTTTTCTAGAACAAAAGCCTCTCCTAAAATTGATTATAGTTTCACTGAGACAGCATACCCTAGCAGGTCCAAACAGACCTGCCACTACTGCTACCACATGTAAATGTCTGCTGCCTCCACTCAAGAGGTCAAGAAGACAGTGACTATTTTCTCCCAAAGATGAGTGTAACACCTTCCCATCAGCATCTTTCAGCACTTTTTCTATTTAGGGGAGTGATTCTTCCCTTATAAGCCCACAATAAATCTCTATCCCCACATTAGGACTCTGTAGCAGACAGGTCATCCACCGAGGCTGGGTAACAAACATCCCCTGCAAACACTATTTCTGGAACCAGTCTTTCAGATGCATAAGGAATACAAGATGCAAGGAAAACATACCTGCACATGGAGATCTATAGTCCATTTGGCTCAACAAGCTTTGCAAAACTGAAAATTACAGCATATACTGTACCTTGAGAAAATCAGAGATCAACTGCCCTGAAAGTCTAACAACTGTCCCGAAAGCCACTGGAGTGTGGCATCCAGGTGCTCTGCTGGTGGCCTTGCCATCAGCACCCCAGGATATTCTGTGCAGGCTTGCTGTTCGTATCTTAAGGGGCTGCTCGCCCAAGCAGGGAGCTTCCCAGAGAAAGCTCTGGTGAACAGAGTCTAGTTGTTTAAACAAAAATAGGCTTCTTGTGTGCCTGCAGTGCAATGGTTGGGAAAACCAGAGTCCTCAGGGCCACTTCTGGATGCAATCCCCACCCCCACCCAGGGCCTCAGTTTCCCATGAGTCAGGGTGAAGGACTTGACCTGGGTGCCCTCCAAAGTCTCCCTTGGCTCTCATGTCCTATTCTTTTAGTCACAAGCCATCAGGTCAAGTTTGAAGGACATATGACCTCAATTTCCATGGACTCTCAACTCTAGGGCTCAATTCCAATGCCGGACACACCAGCTTTCAGAGACAAAAGCCACTTTGTCTTGATGATAAAAATCCACAGCGACTGCTCTACTTCTCTACAGCAGCCACGTCTTTGGGCACCGCAAGCTTTCTATATTCCTGTTGATTAAGCAAAACTGGGAATAGTGTCCCTCTACTCCATAGCCCTGCTGCGAGTTGGGAATTATGCGGGAACCCTGCCTGAGAGGCACCCCATCCCTGCCCCACAGACAAGCACCTGACACCTTACCCTGTGTGTCTCCCAGCTTCCTATCTGGAGCTGAGATTCGACCCATCTCTAAGCAAAAAATAAAATTAAAATGCCCCAAGGATGCAACCCTTTCTGCTGTTTTAACAAGATGAGCACAGGTGCCAAGCAGAAAATTAAACAAACGCTAAGGTGGCCAGTAAGAGACCGCCCGGGACGCCCGCTGTTGGCAGTTGGAGGTGGAAACCAGAAGGAAGCTGCATCAGCAGTTTCTCACCATGCTCTGGAAATTGCTACACTCGAACAATAAGTAGCCACCAATAAAAAAATAAAAATAAAAAATATCGTAAGGAAGCCAATGCATTCCTTCAGAGAACAAAGATTACTTCAAAATGAGAAGGTGCCTCCACCTAAAGTATAAAATAAAAATAGTAATAATAATGATAATAAAAAGTGCAGCAGCTAAGCCAAGAAACCAGCAGAGGGTGGGAGAGACAGAGGCAGTGGCTCAAGAGGGCCGAGACATCTCTTTACTCAAAGGCCAGGGGAAGGTTTGCTTTCGGGTCAGCTCAGACCTGCCCCCAATTCCTGTTGGCTCAGTTTCTATATTGCAGAGAGAGCTCCCCCCCCCCCCCCGCTCCTAGCTTGCCAACAGCATGGCCCCCTGAGCTGCAAGCTGGGCAGGTGGCCTTCTGTGGGGTGCAGAGACTGGATGCTGACCCAGACCCTTTAAAGTTCCAGGACCTTCTCCTCCAGAGTGAAATTCCTACCCATTATCAGTTGAGTGTTACTAATCATTGGTGGCTGTCTCTGACACGCTAACTCTATTACTTTCATCTGAACAATGTGATGATAGACCTAGCTCTTGACATCCGTGGTAGAAGGTGATGCCTTTCTCCCCCTACACCTCAGGAAGTCAGGAGAACCCAACGGCCCAAGCCGGGGCAGCTTCTCCACTCGCCCACTGGGTGGCATCAGCAGGCCTCTCACCCTCTCTGGGCTTCAGCCTCCTGGTCAATGAAATGGAAATGCTCGGCAGACCTTCTCCCAAGGCTGTGGTGAGGACTGAAGGCCTTTGTCCACGGAGAGTATCAGGAGAGCCGAGCTTCTCTGAGAACTGACAAGTATCAGGAAATGATGTCCAAGTCCCCCTGGCTGTGGACTGACCAGGGGCCAAGAGCTCAAGGTGTCTTCTCATTTCAGCCTCCTTACTGTTGTTACTGGGCACCCACCCCATGCCAAGCACTTTGCCTCCCTACTTCCGTTTTATGGTTAAGAACCCTGAGCCTCCATAGTGGCATGACCTGCCCAAGGTGGGACAGCTATCAAAAGGTGGAGCCGGGTCCAGGGCTCCAGTTGGTCTTGTTTCAGTTCTACACCGTACACCTGCACATGACATGCCTCTCAGGAACATTTGAACATTCTTAGGGGTGCTCTCGGGGAGGCGAAATCAAACCCGGACAATGCTTCCTTAAATGCTGCAAATTTCAAGCTGTGCCGGGTAGATGAACGGTGTGGCCCAGACCGCACTGTCCTCCAGGAACCTGCCTCTTCCCCAAAGACCATTGGCTGCCTGGGGCAAGAGCCTCTGAGCCCCCGCTCCCCCCCCCCATGGGTTCCTTAAGCGCCTTGCATCTGACAGAAACATCTCCAAGATGCTGCCCACGCCAAGAGCCTCCATTGTGGAAGATGTCCCTTCTTTGGGGCCAACAGCAGCTTCAGCTGATGGACCAGGTAGCAGCCATGTTTATTACCTGCCCATACATGAATTTAAAAAGGCACTGAGCCCCTAATTCCAGGTACTGAGTAGACAAAGTGTTGGCGGAAAAACTTGATAACTCACAGGGCTGATCATCAAAGCTTGCAACTCTAACAGGGCCTCTTGGGATTACCAAAGTTGTTGGAGTCATCTTACTGAAAAAAGTTCAGTTAGTTGAAATCAATTGTATGCTTCCAACAGATGTTTTAAAAGGCTACCAAAATATACATATAATATAAAAAAATTATCAAAACAAGCTCTATGGAATCCTGAAGATGGCACAGTCAAACAACCTTTACCAGGGGCAACTAACAACATGGCACCCTTGTGCAGAAAAAAATGCCCAAGAATGGGAGCGGGTGAGAGTGCAGGGTTCCACCTCCCCCAGGTGCACAGGGAAGGATTCACTGCCGCTGTTATGTGCGTCTCTCCATCCAACACTTTGTCGTGTTTGTGCACTCTCACCCCCATCATGTGATCTGACCTGCAGGTGACCCAGTGAGGCAGGTCTTATCACTGACCCTGCTTTAGAGCCGGGGGCAAGCAGTTTGGACACAGGGATTACAGGGAGCCAGGATGTGCGCCCCATGGCCCTGACTTTGGTTACTCTGCTCTTCCAGCCACAACAGGTCACAAGTTATGATGCAGGGGATCAGCTGGAATGAAGAAGGTGGCAAAACGGAGGGTGCCTTGAGCTAGGGAGGAGAATCAGAACGTGTGTTCTAGAAGCCCCAAGCAGCCTGGCCTTGGGAAGCCTAACTTCTCTGAACTGTCCAGCAGAGAAGAGTCAACTGCCCAGCCTGACCCAAGTCACAAGCCTGTCCAGACAATCAAAAACAACCTTTACCAGGGGCAACTAACAACATGGCACCCTTGTGCAGAAAAAAATGCCCAAGAATGGGAGTGGGTGAGAGTGCAGGGTTCCACCTCCCCCAGGTGCACAGGGCAGGATTCACTGCCGCTGTTACGTGCGTTTCTCCATCCAACACTTTGTTGTGTTTGTGCACTCTCACCCCCATCATGTGATCTGACCTGCGGGTGACCCAGTGAGGCAGGTCTTATCACTGACAAAAAGTTGTACCTCAAGGGAGGTGACAGAAAGGAACCTGCTGACAAGTACCTGTGCTGCCAACAGCCAAGGCACTGACACACAGCTGGTCTCCACACTTGGGCCGGCACAGACATCCCCTCCTTTGAGCCGTCCCACAGCCCCAGCAAAGCACATCATCCCACTTACTGCCAGGGTGAATCTGGCGGTTAAACTTCTCCTGGAGATGCCTTATTGGGCCTCGCCAAAGAGTTAACTGGGGGTGCATCTGTCTCCCCCAACTGTTTGTTAAAATCTTGCTGGCAGAGACCAAGAGAAAGCATCCCCTAAGTGCGAAGCCTTACTAAATGGGAGGGGTCATTATCAGGGAAATCAGATCACCTCCCACCAGCCCATAACTGGCAGGAGCGCACTCAAGTGAACTGTTCCCCAATGATGTCAGGACACACCATCACATGAAAAGAGCAAGTGTGGGGACAGGATGCTTAGTACTTCCCCTCGTGCAAGGAAATGCATGTTTATCCAGGTGATAACTATGTGTGTCTGCAGAGAACACACCTGATGAACACCTCAAAACCTACACATTTCCAAATTTTTCCCACTGAGCATATGTGGATTTTATAATAAAAACTTTATAAAAAAGTAGAATTCTTCTTCATATTCAAAAAAGGTATAGGAATAATCAAAAGAATGTTAATTACCATCTTCTTAGGTGAGATTTTATTTTAGCAGGAGAACAGTAATTACGTTTCTTATTTTAAAAACAGATCTTTTCGATTTAGTAACATAATCCTGGGTAAATTAACTGATTTTAAAGATAGTACATATACCTCACATATATTATTGATATATACCAATACAAACATGTTATATATTGATATGCACATTATAGGTAATCAATATAAAATAAAATATAATCAATAGAAATATAATCAGTCAACCCAAATACGCATACAGTATATATTTAATATATAAATGAAAATATATAGCTGTAAAAACAGAGATACATATAAATAGAAAACTCATGCACACTTTTTTTCTTAAGCCAAGTTAGCGGTCACCCACTGAGTTACCTTCTGGGGGCCTCCAGAGGTGCATGCCCCAAGCCTGTGACCATGTTGCAGCCCCCATGGGGGCTGGTCCAGCAGCCAGAGGAATCCTGCTCCCTTCTCATGCATATTGGACACAGTCCCACCAGCCCTGACAAGAGCCTCCACCTAAGGGGCTCGGAGCCTGGGCCAGTTGGCAAACTCAGGCCTCCTGCACTAAGCCCTCTCCTGCCCCCAGCTTCTAATCCACCCTCGGGCCCCAAGCACACATCTTCCTGACTCACAGCCTAAAGTGCTTGATGATTTCGAATCCCACAGCATCTATCCAGACCCTTCAGTCCAGCTTTGGCCACTTCCTCACTCTACCCCCAGCTCGCCTGTTCTGAATTCTCTCTCTTCCTCTCGCTCTCGTGGTCTGCCAGAAAACTCACCACCAGCCCTGCTTCCCATATCCAGGTTTTACTCAGGCCATTTTTCCTCTCAACTAGTGTGGCAACCACTCTCACCTGTCCATAATCCCAGGAATCCTCGAAGACCCAACTTCTAAGCAACCTCCTCCAGGAAGTTGTCCTGGATTGCCAGGTCCGAAGTGACACTGGTGCTCCCAGTGCGATTTTCATGGCACTTATCAGAACGGTCCTTGAACTGTGGTTAACTACACCTCAACTATCACACTTTTTTTGAGGTTTGCAAGAGCAAAGAGCTGGTTTTGTTCGTTTCTAGGTCCATTCACTTCAAACCCATGGTTTTAAAAATCTACCATTTATTGTAGGCCTGCTTCAGGCTGGCAGGTCCTCTAAGGAAACCTTTAGTAATCCCCACTCCACCTCTGGGGCTGGTTCCATCTTCTACTTACAAAGTCACCCACACACTCAACAAACATGCCTTGAGCACTCACAGGGTACTTCTCAGAGGAAGGTGGGAGGGGCAACAAGCAGACACAGGTCCCGTGGCAGACACCAAGTCTTCACTAACATACAAGGACCATGGCAGACACTGCCCAGCACTCTCCTGAAGCAAGAAAATGCTCGTGGGTCTGAGGAGCTGCTGGAAAGAACACAGGCGGCTGCCCCATTGGGCATAAGGAGTGAGGGGGAACTACTCTGTGCAGAGGTGCAGCAGGCGGGCAGGGGTGGTGCCGGCAGGTGCCGAGGACCTTCGGGCTCCTCCCTAAGAGCCAAAGAAAACCACCAGGAGGTTCTGATCTTGTTTAGGTTTTAAGAGACCAAGTCCAGTGTCTGGAGCAGGCACAGGTGGCTGCAGGTAAGCAGCTACTACAACCTTCCAGGTGGAGGGTGGCAGTGGCGGGATGGAGGTGGGAGTGGGCCTCCAGGATGGCTGCTGGGATGAGGTAGCTGAGGCAGCCGCAGCCATGCAAGGGGGTAGAAAGGGGCTGAGCTCCAGGTGGCAGTGGATGAAGCCAGGTCTGGACCTTGCACAGCCTGAATCCCACACTCTTTCCCAACTGGCATGAAATGTGGTGCTTTTAGAAATGGCATTAATTTTTCTAATACTATTTCAAGAATGAGAGCCGGCACTCTGGGTCAGGAAGATTAAATTTACTTCCGTGGGCGAGCACAGGTGCGAAGGAAAGCTTGGGAACTGGAACCTCCTTTGAGGGAAGGGCAGCAAACAATCCCAGAAGGGGGGGGTGGGCTTCTGGAACAAATCCACCCACAGCTTCACTTGGTGGGGCGGGTAGGGGTTGGGGGGTGCTTCTAAGGAGGAAACTCTGGCGTACCGCGCAGCCAGGGAATCAGGGTAGACACATGATTCAGTGCCGGGTGAGCGCCACAGACATAACACCTTTCAAGAAGACATATTTTTATTGCTGCACTTGAGGACAACCCCTTGGAATCAGGAGCACATCAAATCGACAGATAAAGCGGTGCAAAAGACCCCAACTTGACCTCCAGGGTCTCATCCACCCCACCACCCAGCAGGAGCTGCACCTCACACAGAGGCTTCTCTCACACTACAGTAAGGCTGAACTTGCACAAAGTTTAAGTCTGGAGATGCTCAAGCCACGTGACATGAAATGTGGCGCTGAGAATGCCAAAGGGGGGGGGAGAAAAACCTCAAGTATTTATGATGGGTTTGTTATTTTCATGGAAGTGTATGTAGGTTGACAATTTAGATAAAAATGTTACTGCCTCTTTGCATGTGCTGTGAATTCAGTGTAAAACCACTGGGGCAGCAAATGGAGTCTTTACACATCTTATCTTGTTAAAGAGTGGCTCCGTCCTCCAGGGAACCAGCAGGGCGCGCCGGGCAACTGGGGGGCCACACCTCAGGCCGCAGCTTGGCCTTTCCTGCTGGGTCACAACTTGGCACTGACCAACCACCAACCCCAAACATTGCAGCTTGTTTGCTTTTTAAGAAAAAAAAAATCTGAACTCTGTTTCCAACTAGCAAGTTGAAAACTAGGCTGGAAGCTAGTTTCCTGTTTATTCTGGAGTCCACCAATGGTGGAGGAAAAACTGTACAATTATACAGAACTTGCCTGACCAAGGACCTACCTACTTATATGAGTCTTTGTAAAACAATCTTTACATATGTATTCTAATTTCTAGAAGTAACCTACAAAATTTCCAGAACTAAGGACACAAGTGGAAAATTGATCGCTGGGTCCTGAAACATACCAGCCACTGCAATTGTATTTCTAACTGACGGGGATAATGGGATCCTCTGTTATTTTACTATCTACTTCATCGCGGGCATGTGCACTTTTAATTGAAAGTTAACCTTTATAGCTGTTATTTCAAGTGGGGGCAGCACAGAAACACATCGCCAAGGTAGAGGAGGCAAACTTATAAAAGAACTCCACCTTTAAATTTAGACAAACAAATTCATTAAAATATTCGCTCTTTCATCACCCTTCCCACACTCCCAGCTCCTCCTGTGCAGAGTCTGAGGGCACCTGGCAGAGCACCGAGGCTCCTCCTGGAGGCCCTGGGTTCACCACCCAGAGCTTGCTCATGGATTGAAGCCCAGCTGCCAATCACCACCAAACTCTCCCAAGGAGAGAAAGAGAGACTAATCAATGTTAAATCCACCCAACTCATTGCATAGGTGACCTCTGAGAGATTTCAACCTGGGGCTTGGGAGAGGGAAGGAGGCAGCTTTATTAGCAGGCTGGGCACTCAGCCCCCTCCCCTCCCCCCCTTTACGAGTCCTTGTTACATAAAATGCCACAAAGGGAGAAGGAAAACAACACACTTGCAGTTACAAAAATGAGTTCCCATCCAGGCCAACCCCTGGCTGCTTAACGGATGTTATTTTTAGTCATTTAAAAGAAAAACATTTTTAAAAGGGTAGAGAACAAAAGTTTTCCTTGTTTGCTTTCGTTCTTTCTTTTCTAAGCACACACTCAACACATGCAAAATGATGGAGGTGCCTCGCAAGCATCCTTCCTTGGAGTTCAGCTTTAAAGGCAAGGTCTCACAGAGTAGAGCAGCCCCTTCACTAAGCTGCCCACATCGTTCAGAGAGTATTTTCAAGTGTTTCTCCTGGCAGTATCTAAATTCCGGAATGACAGATAATAAATAGCTATTCATTTACTATCATCATAAAAATTTAAACAGCCTTGAAACAGTTGCTACAATACAGAAGAAATGATCAAACCCAACCTCCGAATAGTAAAACTACTGCCATGTGGGAGATACATAAAGAGCATTGTTGCAATAAAAGCTGGATTATTGGATTTTTTTTTTTCTCTTTAAACCTTCCACTCTGAGCAAAAGAGAGTCAACAACTTGCGGTTGTAGCCGGTGAAAAAAGGGCTTAGCAACCCTCAGCTATCACGTTGAGCCAGATTTGGTAGTGATTTTTTTTTTTTTTTAAGAAAAAGTCTCTGATTCGATTCTGCACAGTGATTAAACATCTTTGTGCTCCGCGGAGAAGGGTCTTCCAGCCCCTCCCCCTCCAAAAATGGCATCAAAGCAATCAAAATGGTAATGCGGGGCCTGTGGTCCCCTCCCCCCCGCGCGAACTCCCCGACTTCGCCGGGCCCCCCCTCCGCCGGGAATGGAAGCTTCCACTCCCCGGACGGGGGCGCAGGCCCGGCGGGCGCGCGCAGCCGGGAAGGGGGCTCGGTCGGCCCAGGCAGAAAGGGGTTAACGCCTTCGTCCCAACCCCTCCCGCGCAGCCGTGCGCCCCAACCAGGCGCGGACCCCAGGGAACAGCCGTATTTCTTTCCACACCCCCCTCGGTGCCCCCTCCTCTCCCGCACGCCCCCTCCCACCACTTTTCAACTTTAAAGACTCGAAATGAGCACCAGGCCTCCGAGTTCTCCGGCGCCCCCTCACCCCCCACCTGGTCTCGGCCCTGCTCCCCGAAAAATGCTCCAGGGAGGGAGCGTCAGAGGGGCCGCCGGGGCCGAGTGGGGCGGAGGGGGGAGAAGGGGGCGGGGAGCTGGGGGGCGGGGCGGGAGCTGTCCAAGTTTGGTGCTGACGGCGGTGGCCGGCATTCCGAAGGAAGCTCGATCGATGACGGGGGAACGCTGGGGAGGGAAAAGGAGGGGGAGGGGCAGAGGGGAGAGGGACCCCTGCCGCCTAGACCTCCGGGGCGGCGCGGGGAGGGGGCGGTGGGCGTGGCCGGAGGAAACAGAGTGGGAGGGCGAGGGGCAGGGGCAAGCGGCCGGGGCCGTGCTGAGGCGACGGCATCTGTTCAAGGTGCTGAAATCCCGCGCGCCGAGCTCAGCGCAACTAAGTCACAATGGACAACTTTTCCTCCCCGGAGGGAGCCAGGAGGGGGCGGCGGCCGTGCTCCCCGCCCCGCCCCCCTCCCGCCCAGGCCGTGAGGAGCCGCTCGGGAGTTCCAATGGACACCCAGTGCCCGCAGCCCAAAGTTGGGCCAGACTTGGAGTATCTTGGGGGCGCCGTTCTTTTGTTTCCCGGGAGCTGGCGCCAGGTTTCAAGAATAAAAAGTGAAGCTGGAGAAGTGCAGGGGCGCGAGGGGCTCCGAGGAAGGATTCTTTTCTAATAAGGTTTGTGGGAGAGTACAGAAATCGCTTCCAAGCAGTTGGGTGCCCAGGCCCGAAATGATGCTCTCCCCCCATCTCCCCCCCGCCCCCCCCCCAGGTCCCCATCATGAAGCGAGGGACGCTAAGCCGGTAGAAATGTCCATACTCCCAAAACATGTCCACCAACTCAAAATGGACGCCGGGCTGCTCGTCGCCTTTTAAGTGCAGCTTCTCTCTTTTGGCCACTGCCGGTGTCTCGCTCTCCCCCCTCCGCCTCCAAGAAGCCGGCTCTTTCTTTTCAGAAAAGGGGGGTGGCGGTGGTTGGAACGGGTAACTTTGAGGATTGAAAACAGACCCCTTTGGGGAGTCTGACCGTGCGGCGCCGAGGCCGGCACTTTTTAAGGTGCTGCCAAAGTGCCCGTCGACCCCTCCCCAATCTCACCGGCCTCCCCCCAAGGCAGGCGGGCGGGCAGAGGGGGGCGCAGCCTTCTCCTAGCTTACTTGTTTGTCGCTAAGCGCTGCGA
Source organism: Myrmecophaga tridactyla (assembly GCA_004026745.1). Lineage (NCBI taxonomy): Eukaryota > Metazoa > Chordata > Mammalia > Pilosa > Myrmecophagidae > Myrmecophaga > Myrmecophaga tridactyla. The sequence goes on along the minus strand of PVIY010013250.1, from coordinate 609 downwards.
TCCGCGGCTGCCTCTCGTGGAGCTGCTTCTTGAGGTCGCCGTTCTGCGGAAACACGGAGGAGCGGACTCAGGCCGGCGCCCCCCAGGGGTCGAGTGTCCCCGGCGCGTCCCCACCCTCCACCAGGGTGCCCAAGCCTCCAACCCCGCAGCCCCACCGAGGCCCGGCCGGCCGCCGTGCACCCCGCGCCAAGTTTCCCAGCCACAGCCCGCCGAGCGGCGGCCGTCGGTCCGGGGGCCGCTTACCTGTGGCTGCCGCCGCATCGGGGCCGCTCCGCGGGCGGGCGGGCGGGGGCCAGGCCACCCGCGGCGGCGCCCCGAGCGGTCCAAGTTGGGAGGCCGGGGTGAGTGTGCGAGTGAGTGTAAGTGTGAGTGTGTGCCGGGGGAGGGGGGAGGAACAAAGAGCCAAGTAAACACGGCGAGTCCGTGTCTAGCAAAGCTCATAAATATTCAAGTCTCGTCCTAATCTCTCCAGCACACACACGCGCGCACGCCGCAAGACTGCTGGAGCTCCGGCCGCCGCGCTGCTGCTCTGGGGAGCAACAATCGGCCAAACTACTTTTGCAAACTGTGCAGGATTGCACGGCGGGGTGGGGGGTGGGGGGTGGGGGG
>PVIY010013249.1:0-59680 GCA_004026745.1 Myrmecophaga tridactyla | reverse complement strand
CCTAACTCAATATGATGAACGCTCTATGCCAGGTACCCAAGAAAATGGGGCTCCCTTTCCCCCAAGTCCCACACTAGGAGCTATGATTTAATCTTGGGAGGGGTAGGCCACAGTTTCTCTCATCCCCCCCATCTCCCAGCTCAAGTTGCCAAAGATCTATTCTGGGCAGGAACAGCTAAGAGGACTGAGCCATTTTCCCCTAGTCAGCCCACACTTGTAGGATAAAAGTTCTATGCCAGGTACAGCAGGTGAAGAAACTGGGCCTTGATTGTCCTGACCCAGCTTTCTCATAAGGCAGAGGTTCCATGCTAGGAGAAGCAAGCCCAGAAGACCAGATGCTCTCACCTCTGAGCCTATTTTTAAAGAGAATTGCTTTGATTTTCCTAAGACTATAAAACCCAGACACCCCCACTTTGACAGAAAGCAAAGAAGGTAGAACCAAAAACTGCGATATCCAGATTTGGGTACTTACTGTTTTCTTGGTCTTTTCCTCTCCCTGGATTTCTATTTCTTTGGGGAAAAAAAAAAGCAACAACAATTTAGGAAACAGGATGACATCTCAGCACTGTTCTAAAGATTCAAGAATCCTAACCTGACCCTGCTTTCCCCACAGGTTTCTCATCCTGAGTTCTTCTCTCCTCTCATCAGTAACTTTAATGCTCTCTTTCTCTTTTCTATTAAAATAGTTATCTCCTGAAAAGCTCTGAAAAACATGTTGATGTATGTTGGAGACGAAAAGTTGGTCTAAGGTTATCTTCTAAGGTTATCTGCATTATACCAGAGGATTTCTATTGGTGGGAGACCTGAGAGCTGTAACTGGGAGGAAGAGGAAGTAAGGAGGCAATTCATACAAAACAGAGGAACTTTGCAACAAGAATAGTAAGGCTGAATTAGACTTACAAATTAAGTAGGTAGATGTGTAAGTAGGTTTAAGTTGACAGATGTGTAAATAGGTTTCTTCCCCCCCTGCCCCATTCTTTCCTATTTTCCTTCCTTTCTTGGAGGTCACCCACATATCAGGAGATGCCATGCTTGGCTCTTTACAGACTTGCCCACACTTCATCCATTTACATAGCACCTTTGTGTTTTTTTGCCATGTCTGTACACCAGCTATACATTATTTACTTAATATTTTTCTTTAAATCAGTTCCCTTTTCTCTTTCTATTTTTTTAACCTCATAACCTACTTTAGTCTTATACCAATCAATAACATACATAAACAAGTTTGGTATATTAATTATTTTTCTAATGTGGATTAAGATATATAACTATTAAAAATTTAAAATATTTGTCCCCTTATCAGAGTTACATGTGCACACTTTGGGATATATCTACACAAACTCATTTGGCCCCCACAACTAATTTGTGAGATTGGGATTACTGTCCTTATCCTACACATGTGAAATTGAGGTTCAGAGAAGTTAAGTATCTTGCCCAAAGTCGTGAAACTAACAAAGGCAGAGTAAGACTTGAAATCACTTATATCTCTAAGACCTGTGCTCCTTCTACTAACACTGCCCTACAGTGGGAAGGAAGGAAGAAAAGAGTAAAACAAAAACAAGACTAGTCTTTAAAGATTCCAGGGTTTTTGACCCAACCCATGTGTACAATCCCTACAAAGAGCCAAGCCTTATTGCTCATTCTTGCTTCCTTGGCAGACTCCAGAGACCAGTGTCTGACATAAACGTGGTGCTTGATTTGTAATTGTTAACTGATGGCTCTGTTCCAAGGGCAAATTCTGCAATGGCTGTCCTGGTGCTGGGTCTCCTAGGAACTTTCCTGAAACTTGCCTCTTCAGATTGCTAAACCCTCCTTTTCACCCACCATCACTCAGACCACCTTAATTTCAGCTTCTTGCCTAGACAAATAGGCCAAGGCTTTGCCCTTAAGTTAGGGAGTTAGATAATGAATTTATGACAATGGGCTTTCATTCTGGAAAAATTGGAAAGATTCTTTAGTCTTGTCTTTTCACCAACAGCATCCAGCTGTCTAGCACAGAGAGAATATGCTTGCTTGGCAAAGAAGAGCAAGATTCTTTGCCACTTCCTCCTTGGTCCCTTCACTTTGGTCCCCCTACCCAGGGCTGATAAGTGTCAGGAATAACAGGGACAAAAAAACTAATATTTTAACTTTGGCCCATTATGTGTCAAACATTATACTAGATATTTAACATTTAGATATTTATATATTATCTCATATAATACCCTCAAGAACCTACAACCTTAACAAATAGGTATTATTATGTTCACTTTACAGATGAGGAACTCCAAGTTTGGAAAGTTAAGTAAATTGCTTACTTCAAATAGCTACTAAAAGGCAGATTTAAGATTTGAACCTAGTTCTATCTGATTCCCAAGTCCATATTATTTTCATTGTACCAGGCAACCTCATCAATACCACCCCCCGCCCAAATCCCTACTTCATGAGAAACCAGACAGAGAAAGTGTGATTATTTCCCCCAGTCATATTCCATGTGGAGTGTTCAGAAACATAGGAGATCTCAAGGGAGAACTCATACAGGAGAACAGTCCAACTTGAATTTGGAAAATGTGGGTTTCAGTCATAGTTCTTGCACTGGGACAAATCACTTGACCTCTTTAGACTCAGTTTTCTTGTCTGTAAAATGGAGAGTCATTCATTCATTCATTCACTCAATAAATATTTGACTGCCTACAATGTATAAAGCACTGTATGCAAGAGGTAATAACTGTTCTCTACCTTATGGAATTGCTACAGTATGAAACATCTGTGAAAGAGCTTTTTAAATTATATGGGTGCACGGGTGGTTCAGTGGTAGAATGCTCGCCTTCCATGCAGAAGGCCTGGGTTCGATTCCCAGACAATGCACCCCCCCCAAAAAAAAATTGTAAGGTGCATTATGAATAGAATGGGTTGTTACATGTAAGATGGCATCTAGAACAGTTTTTCCTTTCTAAAAAAGTCTATTATGTTCAGTTCTAGACAGGTGTTTCTTAGCAATGATCCCACTTCCTTTCCTTTCATGCCGTCCATAACGAGAAGTGCATGCATTTGTGGGAGAATGGGGGCCTATCTCCTTATATGCTTGAATTCTATTCAACCTGATGAAAGTCTGCATTACTGCTGGGACATCTATACTCTCTTCTAAGAAGACCACACATGCCTGAAGTTTTATAAGACATCAGGACCACTTTTCTGTCCTGGGGCAGCTTAGGAAGATAGACAGGTGTTGTGAAGATAAACACAAAACAAAAACAAAAACCCACCACTCTTACATCTTTGCCATTCACTAATCCCAAAACCTTCACCAAGTTACTTAACTGGTAAGCCACATTCTACTTAACATCAAAAGCTGTTGTGGAGTTCAAAAGAGACAATGTTTGTGAAAGCACTTTCTAAAGCTATAAGACAGGTACCAATATCAGGAATTGTTTTTCAGTGCTAACCACCTGAACTTGCATTAGCAATTGCCATGTCTTCACCTGTCTCCTGTACATCCTAATTACTAATGCCAGCTTGGGCTGCAACCACAAGTGATAGTAACTGATTTTCTGATCATTATCTACTTAATAAGTTTCCAACACTTCTGTCTTTCAAAAGCCATTCTCTCTCTTTTTCTAAATACCTGTGTACAGTTATTCTCGCAACACAGAAGTTGCAAATTTATATCATCCACTAGCCTGTCTGAATGGCTAATGTCATCCTGTTCCCAGAAAGTGTAAGTTTATTTTCTCTATTTTTCTATTTAAACTGCAGTCATTCCTAAATCATTGCCACATACAAATTAATAAGTGTAACATTGTTTCCAAGCCTTAATGACAATATAGAGACAGTCCCAGAACCACTCCTTGCAACACATCTTAGACATCTTTTGAAGGACAGTAATTAGTACTTAGCATTTACAAAGCACCTGGAGTCGCAAAGGTATTTATGACTTGGTTTATAATTTCTCCTTTAGAACGTTCCTAAAAGGATGGTCAATAAGACACTGGTGAAGAAATCGGGGTCGTAGGTGACACCATCAGCATGACAAATCATCATTTCCAAGGATCACTCGTGTGATTCATTCCCTCAGTAAAATCTTACAGGGTTGGCTGGTTGTAATAAAGGTATTGTGCGAGCTTCATCAACTGAATCAATGAAAGTGACTGGTACTTATGGCCTTTCAAAATTCCAACTCTGAACTAATAATTTCCAGATGCATTTTCTTTCAGCTGGTGCAAACATTTCTTCCTAAAAGAGTATCTTAATTTTCTCTAAGGCGGAGAAGGGAAGTGGCTTGCTCAAAGTCACTAAGTGAATTGGCTTCAGAGTTAACACCAAAACACATGGCACAAAGTAGTTGCTCAATAAATACTGGCTGAATGAATGGTTGAACTGATCCAAATCTGATGCTCACTCTTCTCCCTCACTGCACTTTATAAGAAGCAATTTAGATTTCTGCCATTTTTAAGCTTTTCTATGTTTCACAAATTGTGACTTTCCTCAAAACTAAGTTCTAGTCCTGCACTGTCCGATATGATGGCCAAGAGCTTCATGTAGCTACTGGAACTTGAAATCTGGCTGGTGCAAAATGTATTTCGAACTTTGAAGGCTTAGTGAGAAAAAGTATTGTAAAATATCTTGTTAGCAATTTTTTTTTATTTTGACTACATGCTGAAATAAAAACAGTTTGGATATACTGGTTAGATAAAATATATTATTGAATTAATTGTACCTATTTCATTTTACTTTTTCAGTATGGCTACTAGAGAATTTAAAATTGCATTTACAGCTTGCATTATATTTCTTTTTTTTTTAATTAGAGCAGTTGTAGGCCTACAGAAGAGCCATGCATAAAATATTGAGTTTCCATTTATCACTCTATTATTAACATCTTGCATTAGTTTGGTATTGCAATTCATGAAAGAACATTTTTATCATTGTACAACTGCATTATATTTCTATTGAACAACACTGTGGTCTAGTCTATATTTTGAAAAAGAATTATATTTGAATTATTAACATTTCAATAAAAATTATTTCTTCAGGCTAGCCAAGAACCTAGGAAACAAGGGTAAGTGTAACAAACAATTTTCTTTGCACTTATAAAGAAACATTCCTTCCTCTTCTCTCCACTATTTTGTGATGGTTAATTTCATATGTTAACCTGGCTAGATTATAGTGCTCAGTTGTTTGGTCAAGCAAGCACTAGTCGGACTGTTACTATGAGAGTATTTCACAGATGGATTTGCAGCTCTAATTAGTTGAATGCCTCTACAATCAACAAAAGGGTGCCCTCACCAATATGGCAGCTCTCCTCAACCAGTCAGTTGGAAGCCTTAAAAACCAGAGCTGAGGATTTCAGAGATCAATAAGAAGAATTTCTGCCTCAATTTCAGTCTGCCACTTTCCCCTGGGGAATCAGGACTCAACTTAAGCAACATCTTTACTGGAGTTTCCAGTTTGCCACCTGCCCTACAGAATTTAGACTTAATTAGCCCCCATGGTCAAGAGAGCCTGTCGTAAATAATAGATCTTTTTATATATGAACGTATATATGTATGTATGTGTCTATGTATGTACCGATGTCTCTTCATTGGTGTGGTTGCATGGTTCTATGCATTTGTCAAAATTTGAAGAAATGAATACAAAAAGGGTGAATGGCTAAAAGACATGGATTAAGTGGTGCTAGGGTAATAAAATTGTTTAAAAGCATCCCAACCCCCAAAAAAAGAAAAAGAAAAAGGATAAATTCACTATATGTAAAATAAAGCTTAATTAAAAAAAACAAATTTTAAAAAATATATTCCTCTTGTCTCCTGTACCTCAGACATCTGTTTCTCTCCCTAGAGGTAACAACTGTTACCAGTTTCTAAAGGATTCCAGGGATATTTTATGCATTTTCATCCTTATTTTTTAGATACAAATGATAATATTATAAGTACAGTTCCTCTTTTGCAATCTTAGTATCTTGAAGATATTTTCTATGGTGAATTAAAAACAAGTTTTATTATGCTAACACATATGCAATATAACACTTCCCATTTTAACCACTTTTGAGTATACAATTCAGTGGTGGTAATTACATTTGCAATTAATGCACCATCATCAACACCAGTCATTACCAAAACCTTTCCATCATGCCAAACAGAAATCTGTACCAATTAACATCAACTCCCAATTCCCTAGCTTACCTTCACACCTAGTAACCTCTTACAAATTTTCTGTCTCTATTAATTTGCATATTCTGGTTATTTCATATCAGTGGGTTCATACAATATTTGTCCTTTTGTGCCTAATTTATTTTACTCACTATGATGTCTTTAAGGTTCATCCATGTTGTAGCATGTACCAGAACTTCATTCCTTTTTATCCATTCACTTTTTTTACCCATTCAACAATTGATGGACACTTAGGTTGCTTCCACCTTTGGGCTATAAACTATGGTGTACAAGTATCTGTTTGAGTCCCTGCTTTCAATTTTTTAGGGTATATACCTGGAAGTGGGATGGCTTGATTCCATGGTAGTTCTACTTAACTTTCTAAAGAGCTGCAAAACTGTTTTCCACAGTGGCTATATCACTTTATATTCCCGTCAACAAAGCATGAGGGCTCCTATTTCTCTCCATTCTCATCAACACTTGTTATTTTATATATACATATAGAATAGTCTTTCTAGTGGGTTGGAAGTAGTATCTCACTGTGGTTTTTTTAATTAATTTATTTTTTATTTATGATACATAACCACATACAAACACAAACATTCTTATCATATGATCATTCCATTCTTGTTATATAATCAATAACATACTATCATTGCATAGTTGTATATTCATCATCATGATCATTTCCTAAAACACCTGCATCAATTCAGAAAAACCAATAAAAAGAAAACAGAAAAAAAATTCATACATACCATACCCCTTACCCCTCCCCTTCACCAATCACCAGCATTTCAATCTACTAAATTTATTTTAACATCTGTTCCCCCTATTATTTATTTATTTTTAGTCCAAATGCTTTACTTGTCTGTCGATAAGGTAGACAAAAGGAGCATCAGACAACAAGGCTCTCACAACCACACAGTCATACTGAGACAGCCATATCATCATACAATTATCTTCAAGAAACATGGCCACCAGAGCACAGCTCCACATCTTCAGGCAGTTCCCTCCAGCCTCTCCATTACACCTTAACTAAACAGGTGATATCTATTTAATGCGTTAAGAATAATCTCCAGGATAACCTCTCAACTCTGTTTGGAACCTCTGAGCCATTGACACTTTCTTTTGTCTCATTTCAGTCTTCCCCCTTTTGGTAGAGAAGATTTTCTCAATCCCTTGGTGCTGAGTCCTACCTCATTCCAGCATTTCTGTCCCACATTGCCAGGAAGGTCCACACTCCTGGGAGTCATGTACCACATGGAGAGGGGGAGGGCAGTGAGTTTGCTTGCTGTGTCGGTAGAGAGAGAGAGAGAGGCCACATATGAGCAACAGAAGAGGTTCTCTTGGGAGTGACTCTTAAGCCTAATTTTAAGTAGGCTTAGCCTATCCTTTGCAGAATTAGAAGAAACCCAGAGATTGGAGGCTCAGCCTATTGCTTTCGCTGTCCCCATTGCCTGTGAGAATATCAAGAATTCTCCACTTGGGGAAGTTGAATTTTCCCCCCTTTCTCACCATTCCCCCAGGGGGACTCTGCAAATACTTCCCTATTCACTGTTCAAATTGTTCTGGGATTTATCTTGGCATCACTCTGGACGAAACTACAAAATCTCATGACCTATGCAAGGTTCCAAGTACTATGGTGTTCGATTAAGCTGTCCACATAAGTTATATTAGGAAATGCACTAGTCAAATTATCAATTTTGTACCAAATAAACATTTTTTGTTTGTCTCACACATACGTTAAAGTTTTAAAATATTAATTACCATCTATTTTCAACACTCTGCAATATTGACATTCCTTTGTTCTTCCTCATGCAGAAGCATTTTTAAATTTGCACATTTAGTCACTATCGCTATACACTCTAGGCATTCCTAGATTATACTATCTCAGTCTTTATTGTCTATCTTTCCTTCTGATTTCATTTGTGCCCCCAGGCGTCCTCCCTCTATCATTCCCATATTCAGCTTCATTCAGTGTTCTAACATTATTGTATTGCAGTTAGGTAGTATTGTGCTATCCATTTCTGAATTTTTACAATCACTCCTGTTGCACAATCTGTATCCCTTCAGCTCCAATTTTGTACCAAATAAACATTTTTTGGTACAAAAATCTAATATCTACCCTATTTCTACCCTATATCTACCCTATATCTATCTCCTGATGGTCTCTGTTACCAACTGAAATTCTCCAAGTTCATTCGCTAATGTCAGTTCATATCAGTGAGACCATACAGTATTTGTCCTTTTGTTTCTGGCTAATCTCATTCAGCATAATGTCCTTAAGGTCCATCCATGTTGTTACATGCTTCATGACTTTATTCTGTCTTACAGCTGCATAATATTCCATCGTGTGTATATACCATGGCTTGCTTAGCCACTCGTCTGTTGATGAACATTTGGGCTGTTTCCATCTCTTGGCAATTGTAAATAATGCTGCTATAAACATTGTGCAAATGTCTGTTTGTGTTCTTGCCCTCATGTCCTCTAAGTGGATACTTAGTAATAGTATTGCCGGATTATATGGCAATTCTATACTTAGCTTCCCGAGGAACCGCCACACTGCCTTCCACAGCGGTTGTACCAATTGACATTCCCAACAACAGTGGATAAGTGTGCCTCTTTCTCCACATCCTCTACAGCACTTGTCATTTTCTGTTTTATTGATAATGGCCATTCTGGTGGGTGTTAGATGATATCTCATTGTGGTTTTGATTTGCATTTCCCTAATAGCAGGGAAGTTGAGCACCTTTTCATATGCCTTTTGGCCATTTGTATTTCCTCTTCTGAGAAGTGTCTGTTCATGTCTTTTGCCCATTCTGTAATTGGGTGGTCTGTCTTTTTGTCTCTCTATACATTCTGGATACTAGACCTTTATCTGATATATCATTTCCAAATATTGTCTCCCATTGTGCAGGCTGTCTTTTTACTTTCTTGACAAAGATCTTTGAGGCACAGAAGTGTTTATTTTGAGGAGTTCCCATTTCTTTCTTTCTTTCTTCAAAGCTTGTGCTTTGGGTGTAAGGTCTAGGAAACTGCCTCCTATTATAAGATTGATATGATATTACCCTGCATTTTCTTCTAAAACTTTTAAGGTCTTAGATCTAATGTTTTTGGTCTTTGATCCATTTTGAGTTAATTTTTGTACAGAGTGTGAGGTATGGATCCTCTTTCATTCTTTTGCCTGTGGATATCCAGTTCTCTAAGCACCATTTTTTGAAGAGACTGTTTTGTCTCCAGGTGAGTTGGCTTGACTGTCTTATCAAAGATCAATTGTCCATAGATGAGAGAGTCTATATCTGAACACTCTATTCGATTCCATTGGTCAGTATATCTATTTTTATGCCAGTACCATGCTGTTTTGACCACCGTAACTTCATAATATGCCTTAAAGTCAGGCAGCATGAGGCCTCCAACTTCATTTTTTTTCCTCAGGATATTTTTAGCTATTCAGGGCATCCTACCCTTCCAGATAAATTTGGTTACTGGTTTTTCTATTTCTGAAAAGCAAGTTTTTGGGATTTTAATTGGTATTGCATTGAATCTGTAAATCAATTTAGGTAGAATTGACATCTTAACTATATTTAGTCTTCCAATTCATGAACATGGTATATCCTTCCATTTATTTAGGTCTTCTGTGATTTCTTTTGACAATTTCTTGTAGTTTTCTTTGTATAGGTCTTTTGTCTCTTTAGTTAAATTTATTCCTAAATATTTTATTATTTTGGTTGCAATTGTAAATGGAATTTTTTTCTTGATTTCCCCCTCAGATTGTTCATTATTAGTGTATAGAACACTATAGATTTTTGAGTGTTGATTTTGTAACCTACCACTTTGCTGTACTCATTTATTAGCTCTAGTAGTTTTGCTGTGGATTTTTCAGGGTTTTTGACATATAGTATCATATCATCTGCAAACAGTGAGAGTTTTACTTCTTCCTTTCCAATTTTGATGGCTTGTATTTCTTTTTCTTATCTAATTGCTCTGGCTAGAACTTCCAACACAATGTTGAATAACAATGGTGATAGCAGACATCCTTGTCTTGTTCCTGATCTTAGGGGGAAAGTTTTCAATTTTTCCCCGTTGAGGATGATGTTAACTGTGGGTTTTTCACATATTCCCTTTATATGTTGAGGAATTTCCCTTCTATTCCTATGCTTTGAAGTGTTTTTAACAAGAAAGGATGTTGAATTTTGTCAAATGTCTTATCTGCATCAATCGAGATGATCATGTGGTTTTTCTGCTTTGATTTGTTGATATGGTGTATTACATTAATTGATTTTCTTATGTTGAACAATCCTGGCATACCTGAGAGGAATCCTACTTGGTCATGGTATATGGTTTTAATGTGCTGCTGGATTCAATTTGCAAGAATTTTGTAGAGGATTTTTGCATCTATATTCATTAGTGAGATTGGTCTGTACTTTTCTTTTCTTGTAACAACTTTGTCTGGCTTTGGTATGAGGGTGATGTTGGTTTCGTAGAATGAGTGAGGTAGCTTTCTCTCCTCTTCAATTTTTTTGAAGAGTTTGAGCAGGACTGGTACTAATTCTTTCTTGAATGTTTGGTAGGATTCACATGTGAAGCCATCTGGTCCTGGAATTTTCTTTTTGGGGAGCTTTTTAATGACTGATTCAATTTCTTTACTTGTGATTGATTTGTTGAGGTCATCTATTTCTTCTCGAGTCAATGTTGGTTGTTCATGCCTTTCTAGGAAGTTGTCCATTTCATCTACACTGTCTAGTTTATTAGCATAAAATTGTTCATAGTATCCTCTCATTACTTCCTTTATTTCTGCCGGGTCAGTGGTTATGTCTCCTTTTCCATTTCTGATTTATTTATTTGCATCCTCTCTCTTCTTCTTTTTGTCAACCTTGCTAAGGGTTCATCAATCTTACTGTTTTTCTCATAGAACCAACTTCTGGTTTTGTTGAGTTTCTCGGCTGTTTTCAAGTTCTCAATTTCATTTATTTCTGCTCTAATCTTCATTATTTCTTTCCTTTGCTTGCTTTGGGGTTAGTTTGTAGTTCTTCCTCTAGTTCTTCCAAGTGGACAGTTAATTCCTAGATTTTTGCTCTTTCTTCTTTTTTGATATAGGCATTTAGGGCAATAAATTTCTCTCTTAGCACCGCCTTTGCTGCATTGCATAAATTTTGATATGTTATGTTTTCATTTTCATTTGCCTCGAGATATTTACTGAGTTCTCTTGTAATTTCTTCCTTGACCCACTGGTTGTTTAAGAGTGTGTTGTTAAGCCTCCATATATTTGTGGATTTTCTGGCACTTTGCCTATTATTGACTTCCAGCTTCATTCCTTTATGATCTGAGAAAGTGTTTTGTATGATTTCAATATTTTTAACTTTATTGAGACTTGCTTTGTGACCCAGCATATGGTCTATCCTTGAGAATGATCCATGAGCACTTGAGAAAAAGGTGTATCCTGCTGTTGTGGGGTGTAATGTTCTATATATGTCTGTGAAGTCTAGCTCATTTATTGTATTATTCAAATTCTCTGTTTCTTTATTGATCCTCGATCTATATGTTCTGTCCATTGATAAGGAATTGAAGTCTGCAACTATTATGGTAGATGTGCCTATTTCTCTTTTCAATGTTTGCCTCATGTCTTCTGGAGCATTCTGGGTCGGTGCATAAATATTTATGGTTGTTATGTCTCTTCCTTTTATTAATACATAGTATCCTTCTTTGTCTCTTTTAACTGTTTTACATTGAATTTGTTGGATATTAGTATAGCTACTCCTGCTATTTTCTGATTGTTATTTGCATGGAATATCTTTTCCCAACCTTTCACTTTTAACCTGTGTTTATCCTTGGGTCCAAGATGCATTTCCTGTAGACAGCATATAGATGGGTCCTGTTTTTAAATCCATTCTGCCAGTCTATGTCTTTTGTTTGGGGGGTTTAGTCTATTAACATTTAGAGTTACTACTTTATGGGCAGCATTTTCTTCTACCATTTTGCCTTTTGGATTTTAAATGTCATATCTAATTTTTCTTCTTTACCTTTACTGATATTCTTCATTTCTACACTATTCTCCACACCTCTTTCTCTCCTGTCTTTTCTTATTTGTCTCTAGTGCTCCCTTAAGTATTTCTTGAAGAGCCAGTCTCTTGGCCACAAATTCTCTCAGTGAATTTTTGTCTGAAAATATTTTAATTTCCCCCTCATTTTTGAAGGACAATTTTGCTGGATATAGAATTCTTGGTTGGCAGATTTTCTCTTTTAGTAATTTAAATATATCACCCCACTATCTTCTCGCCCCCATGGTTTCTGCTGAAATCTATGCATAGTCTTATTGGGCTTCCCTTGTATGTGATGGATTGCTTTTCTCTTGCTGCTTTCAAGATTCTCTCTTTCTCTTTGACCTCTGACATTATGATTAGTAAGTGTCTTGGAATATATCTATTTGGATCTATTCTCTTTGGGGTACGCTGCACTTCTTGGATCTGTAATTTTAAGTCTTTCATAAGAGTTGGGAAATTTTCAGTGATAATTTCCTCCATTAGTTTTTCTCCTCCTTTTCCCTTCTCTTCTCCTTCTGGGACACCCACAACACGTATATTTGTGCGCTTCATGTTGTCATTCAATTCCCCGAGTCCCTCCTCATATTTTTCCATTCTTTTCCCTATATTTTCTTTTGTTTGTTGGATTTCAGATGTCCTGTCCTCCAGTTCACTAATCTTATCTTCTGCCTCTTGAAATCTGAGATTGTAGCTTTCCATTGTCTTTTTCATCTCTTCTACTGTGCCTTTCATTCCCATAAGTTCTGTGATTTGTTTTTTCAAACTTTCAACTTCTACTTTTTGTTCATTCCTTGCCTTCTTTATATCCTCCCTCATTTCATTGATTTGATTTTTGATGAGGTTTTCCATGTCTGTTTGAACATTCTGTATTAATTGTTTCAACTCCTGTATCTCATTTGAATTGTTGGTTCATTCCTTTGACTGGGCCATTTCTTCAATTTTCCTAGCATGATTCATTGTTTTTCGCTGGCGTCTAGGCATTTAATTACCTTAATTAGTTTATTCTGGAGATTTTCACTTTTTTTTCCCCTAGGATTTTCTTGCTGGATGACTTTATCTGATTTTTTGATATTCAGTTCAGCTTATTCTAGTCCTCTAGCTTAGGTTTTGTTTCACAGATCAGAATTTTTCAGTTCTTGTTTTTTTGTTTCTTGCTCTGCCTGTATTGTGCCTTTCCCCCATGCCTTAGGAGGGTCTACTTAGGTATTATAGACCCCAGCCAGATTTTCCAGGATCAAACTGGCCTCCTGTCAGGAGGAATGAGTCACCTGCATCAGTTTTCCCTGAGAAACAGGGTGAGAACCAGGAGGTTGAAAGACTTTCCTGTGAAGTCTCTGGACTCTGTATTTTTCCTATCCTGCTCAGTATGTGGCGTTTTTCTGCCTGCAGGTCCCACCAGCATAAGGTTATGCGGTACCTTTAACTTCAGCAGACTCTCCCTGCTGTGGGAGTGGTGGAGACAGAGGAGAGGTTGTAGGCTGGCTTTAATTGCTTCACTTTTCCAGACCCTGGGGTCTGAATTCCTTGAAGGAGGATTCCACCTGAGCTGGGCCCCACCCCTCTCCTGGGGAAGGCACAGGCTCCAGACAAGCTCTCAAACAAGTTCAACTCTGCCTATGCCTGGGGCAGTGGAGCCCAAGAAGACGTGCAGGGTTTTGGAGGGGGGCTCACAGCCGGTCTTGGTCCAGACTGGGGTATGCTGTGTGTCCTGTCACGATGTGGCCCCAGCAGTTGTTCTGTACTGTTCCTGGCTATTTACTAGCTGGTCTGGAATATGAACTAAATCCCACACCTTGCTAAGCCACCATTTTGGCTCTCATTGTGGTTTTGATTTGTATTCCCTAATGGCTAATGATGTTGAGCAGTGTTTCATGTGCTCATCGGCTATTTTTGGAGAAATGTCCATTCAAGTCCTTGGCCCATTTGTTAATTGAGTTCTTTGTCTTTTTGTTGTTGAGTTGCGGGAGATCTTTACATATTCTGGATACTAAACTCTTATCAGATATATGGTTTCCAAATATTTTCTTCCATACTGTAGGTTTTTTCATATTCTTGATAATGTCCTTAGATGCATAAAGTTTCAAGTTTTGATAAAGTCCAATTTAGCTATTTTTTCTTTTCTTTTGCTGATTTCATTTATTAGCTCTACTAGTTTTCTTGTAGTTTCTTCAAGATTTTCTACATATAGAATCATGTCATCTGCAAACAGGGAAAGTTTTACTTAATTATTTCCAATTGGATGCTTTTATTTATTTTTCTTGCTTAATTGCTCTGCTAGAACTTCCAGTTCTACAGCTAGTTGAAGAGAAGTGGTGAAAGTGTACATCCTTGTTTTGCTCCTGATCTTAGGGGGAAAGCTTGCAGTTTTTTCATCACTGAGTTCTATGGTTAATTTTTAACTAAGTTTTTTCCAATTCCAATTTTATTGCATTATAGTTAATTAACATTACAGTTTATCCAAACACTATGTATTTTGTGCAAATACAGGAAAGACATACCTGGCTCTCTAAAGAAAACTACAGAATCAAGCAACATTAGACCTTCTCCACCTCCTCTGTCTGATAAACTTAAAACCTGGCTCAAAGATCGCCTCCTCTGTGAGGTTTCCTGAACTTCCCCAGCAATTTTTTTGCTATCTTTTTGGTGCTCTCTTTACATCACAGCACTTGTCATCCTGTACACAATTGGTCACTAGATTAAACTTCTCCAGGGTGAGGGTTTGGTCTTGCTAGTCCCAAGTTCTACACAGTCTCTGAGATAGAGTTAGCACTCCAAATGTCTGCTGAGCACAGGATCAGTGCCAGAAAAGAGCATGATGGCCAACAGGACTATGTGTATTTGCTCATGGTTCAAGGAACTTTATCAAGATTGATAAGAAGCAAATTTAGAAGGTATATTTGGAAGTAAAAGACAAAGTCTGCAAAGGGGAAAAATTAACATTTTCCTTAAGAAATCTTGGTGACTTCAATAATCTAATGGTGGCTTTCCCTTTTATCTAAACTTTTTAGCCACAATTTTTCTCCTTATACCAGAGCAGCCTCTATTTTTATTACAAGGAAACTTCTAAAACTCTCCAGTTTTCCTAAAAGTAATTCACAGCACAGTATTTTGAACTAGCATATATCTTTCACAAATTCCCACATTCACTGGGAACAAATTTTCTTGAACACAAATAACCCTATACCTGTTAATCCTTCACAAATTCCCACATTCACTGGGAACAAATTTTCTTGAACACAAATAACCCAATACCTGTTAAAATCTATTAAGACTTCCTGGAAAACTTAGGGTTCTCTGACCAAGCTCAGTACATACTTCTCTGAGTCACTGCTTGAAATCCAACTGAAAAGAAGCCTCTGCAGCTCTGAAATTTCTGCATTTCCTATTTATGATCAAGTTGACTTTATGCACAAACCCTGGACATCACTGGCTCTGCTATGGCACCTTTAAGTTGGAATTAATTAGTTGTAGAAGAAGCTTGCTAAGATGCCATGATTATAATTCTCCATATCCCAACTAATGCAATCTAATTGTCATTAACATTACTAGGTGGTGATGGCCAAACATTTAGGACTGAACAGGAAGTAGGTGAGGTACATAATAAGAACAATGAAAGATATAATAATAATCCCTAAGTCTGTATATAGCAGGCAGAAATGGCAAAAGAAAACCTAATCTGGGAGGATAATTTATTAATCTAGTCTTCACTTTAATCCAGAAAGTACTTAATGATAATAAGCTCTTGCTTTGCCATTAAATATATTCATATTGATGGACAAATCAATCTCCCTAAGCCTTGGGCTTCTTCCTCTATAAAATGGAGAAAATTTCATATATTTCCCAGGTTACTGGAGAGACTGAGTATGATAACAGATAGAAATGCCCACCATAGAGAAGATTCCCTCAATAATCACTGTGATTGTCAAACAGGGCCTTCTGACTCTCTTATTGTAAAGATGAGGACCGCCTACCATACTAGACCCTCTAAGATGAAAAGGTCAGGAGGGCCAAAATGAAATACAATATGTGAGGATCCCAACAACCATCATATCAATACCAAGTAAAATAATGAGTGGATATGAGCTTTTGGAAGGAAATTGTATCATCATCACCCTCTGTGCACTTACACCCAAACACACACTCACCTTTCTACCTGTGTAATTCACAGCTGTCCTTAATAGCTCAAGTGCCAGCTCCTCCCGAAACCTTCACAGATTGCCTGGTTGGAGCCCTAATGGACCTCTTTAAGCTCCCAGAGCTCCTCACACTGCAATATGATTGCATGCCTGCTTGTCTGCTACCTCCTCTATTTTGGAGACTGAAGGGTAAAATCTGTATTATGGTTAATTTCATGTGTCACTTGGCTAGATTATGGTGTCCTGTTGTTTGATCAGGCAAGCACTAGCCTGATTGTTAAGGCAAGAGTATTTTATAGATGGATTTACATCTCTAATCAGTTGATTGCACCTACAATCAACGAAAGAGATGGCCCTCAGCAATATGGAGAGTCTCTTTATCCAATCAGTTAAAATCAGAACAAAGGATTTTGGAGATGAGAAAGAATTCTTGCCTCAATTTCAGTCTGCCATCTTCCCCTGGGGAATCAAGGCTCAATTCAGCATCGCCTTTATTGGAGTTTCTAGCTTGTGGTCTACCCTATGGGGTTTCAGACTTGCCAGAAGTAAGAATCATCTTTATCAAAGTTTCCAACTTGTGGCCAGCCTACAGAATTTGAACTTGCCAGCTCCCACAGTTACATGAACCAATTCTATATCTATCTACCTACCTACTTATCTACCTGTCTATCTATACTGTCAGCTTTGTTTCTCTGGAGAACCCTGATTGATACTGTTTGCATCTTGTGGGAGGTATGGTGCCTGGCACAGGGTGGGCATGCAGTAAACATTTGTTGACAGATTCTCACTGATGAAACTGAAGGCATTATTAAGAGCAGAGGGCTATCTCATAAAATACCGCTTTCACAACATCTTCCCTGATCTCTTGACCAGATATAATCTCACTTTACTCCAAACAATCTAGAGTATTTTTCTGTCTTCTTCTCTCATAGGATTTGTAGCAAATCATTTCACCTTCAGGAGTGAGCAATAATACCCACACTGAGGCCCTGAGAAGCCAAGAAACAAGAAGGTGCTTTGAGAGAATTTAAGCAGAGGCTACTTAGGGGGAAAAAACTAGAACTCTTGCTTCCTTTTCCCTACCTATCTTTTTCCTATGGCACCAGGAACACATTTCATAGACAGAGTCAGGATTAACTTGCAGCCAAACATTCACTTCCATCCTGCTCCAGAATGCCTGACTTCTCAGGGCTGATTTCAATTCTGTGGAGGCCCCCAGACTTTCCCTCTGAGAATTTTAGCTCCTTGGTTTCCTGTGGGTGACACACACCTCCTCTTGGACAGTGGTTCTCAATCCTCACTACACACCAGGATCACTGCAGAGATTTTGCAAATGCTTATCTGCAGCCCCACCCCAATCTACTAGGGGCCTGTGCATGCCCGAACCTATAGTGATCACAGGCGGAGCCATTTGAGAGGAGAATAACATATCATTTAGAAAGTTGAAATAAATGGACTCCAAAATGCCCCAAGCCTACAACCCTACATGTTTAAACATATACCCTGCTTCCCAGACATGAAGAATCTTAGCAGTTGATGCTAAAATGGCCAACAGAGTTACCTGGCCCAATTCCTTCATCCTAGGATTGGGAGACCTGAGAACCAGAAAAGGTATGCGCTGTGGCAGGACTTGAACCCAGGTTTCCTAACCCAAGTTAGTGCTGCTTCCATTAACCCAGGCTCCTTTAGGAATAGCACATAGCTTCCTACACCAGGGGTTTAGGTGGGGAGGGTCTTAACTGTTCTTTCAAATGAACAATTGAGTATCGAAACAACCTATACTAACCATTTCAGGATCCCACAGCTCCAGAAAGCACCCACTCAGGCACATGGCTGTTGGCTAAGCAATAATGAACAGGAAATTTCTGAAATCATTGGAATTATAAAGGCGTCAATCAGGCATGGGGTAGAGCCCCAGCTCTGCCAATTATGAACTAATTGACCCTGAATAAGTTATTTAACTTCTGTGAGCTCTGGTTCTCCCATCTGGGTGATCGAGTAGATGGTGGCACTGTTATGACAATGCTATCAAGATAGAACTTGGGAGTCACCCTGAATTTCTCTAGTTCCCTACCCCTCAGCTATCAGTCATCAAGTCCTATTGCTTCTGACTCCTAAGTTCATCTTTTGAGTTAATCTACTTCTCTCTATCCTCTCCAACACTCTCCTATATCAGGCTACTTTCTTGCTACTGTGGATGGCTGCTATAATTCCTATATGATCTCCTTGCTTCTGGCCTCGTACCCTCCAGCCCACTCCCCACAACAAAGCCAAAGTCATCTTGAGGACAGGGACATCTGATCCTGTCATCTCATCACTTAGAACCTTTTACTACTAGTTGCAACAATCTTAGGATGAATCCAAAATTTTTTGAGGTCCTCCAGACCTCATCTGGCTTCTTTTCTCATCTTCTCTCCTCAACCACCTCCATCCTCACATCCACTCTCTGATCACACCAGGTTTTTCCTGTTCCTTCAAGAAGGCTTCCTGACTTCCTCCAAGTCTACCTTAGGATCCATCCAGGTGCTCCCTTTGCTCCCTCTACTTCTCCTCTTGTCACCAGATAATGAGTTATAATTGCCTCTCAAGATGACTCTATACTACAAAATAAGTGAACTGTGCAGGGGCCATACCTATTTAATCTGCACTGTATTCCCAGTGCCGAGGACAGTGCCGAGCAATATGGTAGGTGCTTGATTTCTTTTTAATTGTGAATCAATCTGTAAAATGATGTGATATTGATTTAACAAGGTGGTTGTAGAGGGCATGAAGTGATGCATGCAAAATCCTAGTCCAGTGCCTGACGTGTGGTCACGATCAGTAACCTGCTTTTCTCTATCCCTAGCTCCCTACCAATTTCCATATCTCAGGTTCTGGGTTCTAGACCAAATTTTGCCACTAGTCAGTGATTTTGGTTTCTCTGACCATGTGGCACTAATCTGCCAAAAAGGAAAAAAAAAAAGGCTAGGATTCTGTGATCCCTCATTCTCTCCTTCTTCTTCCCCTTATCCCTTCTCTACTCAATGAATCTCCCTCTAAAAACCAGGAGTTAGGTAGAAGGACACTGTCCACAGCTCCTTCCCAGGCCTTCTAAGTCTATTGCAGGGGCCATTTATCAGGCTGTTAGAAAAGGTTTTATTCTATCTTTACTACAAGTTGAAAGAAATTCCTTCTGAGATTGAAGGAGGCCTGCTTCCTTAATGGGAATTGGCACATGACAGCCCTGGGGACTCCAAATACCTCTTTGTTCTAAGGCTGAGCCCTACCTGCACGATGACAGGGCAAATCCACCCACACCCTGTGCCTTATCACATGCAGCCACCCTGAGTGCTGGGAGGGGGTTGGTGTGTGGAGAAGTAGGCAGAGCAGGGAAGACTGCAAGGGCAGCTGAAGAAAGATGCCTGCACACACCCTTGCAGGTCAGGCACACTGCTGTGGCTGCCAACTGGAGACCTGGAGCTCTTTTGCAAGGAGCAGGAAGGAAGGAGGCAGGAGAAGGGCTCGGCTTCCCCTCATCATGTTCTTCTTACTCTTTTGGCTTATCTTCACTTGCCTGTCTCAGCACACTTAGGCATTCCAAGGCAGTATTCTTCAGGTTTTGCCCCCGCAGTAGCCTCTTGGGTCTATACTAGACCACAGTTGGTGTAGGAGCACAAAAGAGGTTAGCTACCAGCTCTTAGCATGGCAGGGCCTCTCAAGCAGCTTTCACAACCCCGGGCATCCTACCAAGGAAAGTCCACTCTAGGGCTCGTCCTTCCTCTGACTACTACAGGAGTTGCTACTCCAAAATAACGACATCTATCAATTCAATATGAATATGCCTATCAGTCACAAAATACACAGTCCTTGATGCTCTCTTTTCTTGGAAGCAATGCAATTTAATTCAAACTTCTACTGAGCAACCAATTTATGCAAGCTTCCTTCCAACCCCACCCCTCTCCAACAAAATGAAACAAGCCAAGCCTGACTTCTCTGGAGCCTACCACCTATAAAAGGAGATAAGACATCTATACAAACAGTCTAAGACACAGTCATACTACAACCAAGCCAGAACAGAGATAATGGAAAAAGATTGATTCCTGATGGAAACATCAGAAAAGTTTCACAACAGACACTACAACTGAAATAGAATCTGAGGAAGAATAGAATTTTAATGAGTACAGCCTTTCTCATTGGCTCTGTGAGCAAGTCTTGGTCACCTTGACTTGGGAAAAAACTCTTTGGGTTCCAGTAAAATATGTTCCTAGTCTCTACACTTGTTTTGAATACTTTAGTAAATGGATCTGCTGTGGCTATGTGATCTTAAACAAATCACCTTATTACTCCAGGCCTCAGTTTTTTCCTCTTGGTTGATGAGCTCTAACTCAGATGTGTGTCTGGCTCCTCCTTTCTTACTTTTTGTCCTCACTAGAGGCAGGAACCCAACACAAGACTGGGGACATGGTTGGTACCCCACAAATGCCTTCTAGGTGGAATTTATAAGCAGGGTGTTAGCAGCTTTCTAAAGTTTCTTTTAAGATTAATATTTCATCATTTTCTAGGACCCCAATATATTTTTTTGGGGAAAAAAGAAATAGAGAAGCTATGGATTTGTGCCTGAAAAGATTTTTACAAAAATAATTACCATCTTATCATTTAGGAGAAAACTGCTATTTAAAAAGCACATTAACTATTAAGCTTTACCACCAGGGAAACCCCAGATACTGTGTCAAACATTAGGAACACCCAAATCAATAGGCCAAGCTATCGATCTTGAGGCTTGTTCATTTGAAGCTTATCTATGTCACACAGAAGCTTAGACTACCTATAGGTATGCCTAAGAGTCACCGCCGAAGGACTCTTTTGTTGCTCAGATGTGGCCTCTCTCTGTCTAAGCCCAAGTGAAACCATTGCCCTCTCCCCTACATGGGACTTGACATCCAAGGATGAAAGTCTCCCTGGCAACGTGGGAAATGACCCCAGGAATGAGCCTGGACCTCGCACCATGGTATCAACAGTGCCATCCTGACCAAAAGGGGGAAAAGAAGTATATAAATAAGGTATCAATGGCTGAGAGAGTTCAAATACAGTCAAGAGGCTACTCTGGAGGTCACTCTAATGCAAGCTTCAGTCAGAACAAGCCTCCAGATCAATGGCTTGGCCTATTGATTTGGGTGTTCCTAATGTTTGACACAGTATCTGGGGTTTCCCTGGTAGTAAAGCTTAATAGTTAATGTGCTTTTTAAGTGGCAGTTTTCTCCTAAATGATAAGGTGGTAATTATTTTTGTAAAAATCTTTTCAGGCACAAATCCATAGCTTCTCTATTTCTTTTTTCCCAAAAAAATATATTGGGGACTATAACTTGCGAAACCCTAACCAAAACCATTCCTGCCAATCCTAAAGAAAATCTAGGGTGTTATATTAAGATTCTACAAAGGTTCCATGCACTAGGGTAACTCTGCAGAAATCTACAACCTCCAGATGGGTCCCTGGACCAGATAAATGTAGAGGGGCCAGCCTTTCCAGAAAATCAACTAGTTTCATCCCCCATTCCATATTATCGAGAGCCCCTTCCAAAGTGAAAAATGGCCATTGCCCAAATATCCCTAAAGAGTGAGAGAAAGAACAAAGCTGATGGTGAAGTTATACAGAGAAGGTCGGGTTTAACAAATGAGTATGAGTGTTGAATAAGTATATTGATATTTCTTTTAGTCTCTAGTACCTTAGAGCAGCTAGAAATAAAAACCTAAAATTGTGGAATTTTAACCCATACCAAACTCTGAAATCTGTTCTACAATTAATTTTGTGATGTACTTTGAAATTTATTGTTTTTTTTTTGGTATATATGCTATTTTTTTTTTAAAAAAAGATAGATGGAAGAGTGTACTAGAGAAGATAGGATTTAATAAATGAATGTGATGAATGTGACCACTGAATTAATATACTGATATTCCTTTTGGTCTCCAATGTCTTGGAGCAGCTAGAAGAAAAAATGAAAAACTGTAGAACTGTAACCCATACCAAAATTTAAAATCTGTTGAATAACTCCTTGTTAAAATGTACTTTGAAATTTATTGCTTTTTGGTATATATGTTATTTTTCACAATAAAAAAGTTAAAAAATAAATTAATTAATAAAAAGCACATTAATAAAAGCAAACAACCCAACAGAAAAATGGGGAAAAGATTTAAACAAGTCCTTCCTAAAAGAAGATATCTAAATGCAAAGAAGCATATAAAAAGATGTTCAACTTCATTAGTCATCAGGACATACAAATAAAAATACAGTGGAAAACCATGCACATCCACCAGAATGGCTACAATTTCCAGACAGAAAATTCCAGTGTTAGTAAGGAAGTGAGGTAATTAAAACTCTCACGTTATGAAACTTAATCCCGCAAAGGATAGGCTAAGCCTACTTAAAATTAGGCCTAAGAGTCACCCCCAAGAGAACCTCTTCTGTTGCTGGATGTGGCCTCTCTCTCTCGGCTGACACAGCAAGCAAACTCACTGCCCTCCCCCTCTCTACATGGGACATGACTACCAGGGGTGTGGACCTTCCAGGCAACACGGGACAGAAATCCTAGAATGAGCTGGAACTTAGCATCAAGGGATTGAGAAAATCTTCTCGGCCAAAAGGGGGAAGACTGAAATGAGACAAAATAAAATGTCAGTGGCTGAGAGATTCCAAACAGAGTCTAGAGGTTATTCTGGAGGTTATTCTTATGCATTAAATAGATATGACCTTGTTAGTCAAGTTGTAATGGAGAGGCTAGAGGAACTGCCTAAAAATGTGGAGCTGTGCTCTGGTGGCCATGTTTCTTGAAGAAAATTGTATGATGATATGGCTGTCGCAGTGTGACTCTGTGGTTGTGAGAGCCTTGTGTCTGATGCTTCTTTTGTCTACCTTACTGACAGACAAGTAAAACAAATGGATTAAAAATAAATAAATAATAAGGGGAAAATGTTAAAATAAATTTAGTAGATTGAAATGCTGGTGATTGGTGAAGGGGAGGGGTAAGGGGCATGGTATGTATGAATTTTTTTTCTGTCTTCTTTTTATTGGTTTTTCTGAATTGATGCATCTAGGAAATGATCATGATGATGAATATACAACTATGTGATGATAGTGTGTTACTGATTATATAACAAGAACGGAATGATCATATGATAAGAATGTTTGTGTTTGTATGTGGTTATGTATCATAAATGAAAAATAAATTAATTAAAAAAGAAAGGGAAGGGTAAGGGGTATGGTATGTACGAATTTTTTTCTGTTGTCTTTTTATTTCTTTTTCTGAATTGATGCAAATGTTCTAAGAAATGATCATGATGATGAATATGCAATTATGTGATGATACTGTGAATTATTGATTATATATGTAGAATGGAATGATCATATGTTAAGAATGTTTGTGTTTCTTTGTTGTCATATATTTTTTTAAATTTTTAATTAAAAAAAACTCTCACATGTTGCTGTGAGTGCATAAAATGGAACTTAGGAAAAGTGTTTGGCAGCATTTAATAAATGCATGTCTACCCTATGACTCCACAGTACCACTCCTAGGTATATACATATTAGAATTACATACAATTGTTCACCCAAAGACTTGTATGACAATTTCCACCAACATTAGAATGGATAAATAAATTGTTGTTTATTCACACAACTAGAATACTACACAGCAATTAGAGTGAACAAACTACAATTATACACACCATCATGGATGAATCTCAAATACATCATGATGAACAAAGTAGCCAGACACAAAAGAGAAAACACTACATTATTTCATTACCACAAAGTTCAGCAACAGGCTGAACAAATGATGGTGTTAGAGGTCATAAGAGTGGTTACCCTTAAGGAAATAGACTAATGACTGGGAGAAAACACAAGGTGGAAAGATCTGGAGGTTCTGGTAATATTTTCTCTTGACCTGGGTGGCATTTATACAGATGTGTTCACTTTGTGAAAATTCTTTGAGCCATACACTAGCGATTAGGCACTTTTCTGGATGTATGTTTTACTTCAATATATTTACATTTAAAAAAAGGCAGATCAGAACCTGTTTTGGTTCCATATCTTCATTCCTGTCACTAAGAAAACAATTTATGGCAGAGGGTAGAGAAAGGGGTGTACTTGTTCTTTCTCTCTTTAGAAACGGTGCATTATTTATAGAACTATAATTTACATAGAATAAAATTCACCCATTTTAAGTGGATAATTTGATGAATTTTGACAAATGCATACAGTAGTATACCCACCACCACAGTGATGATCTAGAATATTTCCATCACCCCAAAAGTTTCCCTTGTTCTCTATTTTCAATCCCACCCCCTCACTCCTGGCCACCATTAATCTGCTTTTCTTTACTATAGTTTTGCTCTTTGCAGAACTTCACATAAATTGAGTCAGAGGATGTTCTCTTTAAAATGATTTACTTTGACTATGACAACGAACAGTAGGTTGCAATTAGATTGAACCGAATGTGTCACACTGCATTGGTCCCCCAACACCATTCAATCTAGCCCGGCAAAATGCATGAGACTCTTTATGAATGTTATATGTTGAAACAAATTGGCTGGTTGAAAGGTGTATACCTTAAACCCAAAGAAGGGTTGTCTGAGAGACAGGGTATACTCCATGTAGTCCCAGGGGACAAAGCCAAGATCCATGGGGCACTGGCAGGGGAGGCAGTCTACAGCTTAACAGAAATCCCAAAGTTGAAATGTTCTGAAGCCAAAATCAGTCAGGAACCTGTTCAGCATTGACAAACAGAAAAGTAAGATGGCTAACCATCAAGGTATCAGAGGGAGGACCCAGGCAGGAAACTGCACTCAATAGCTTCTAATTTCCATTCCAAATTCAATATTCCATTATACTCAATTAGGCTCTAAAGCAAATCAGGTATTTTTTACATTAAGATAAAGCAAAAAACAGTTTGTCAAAACAGATTCTTTGCAGCAAGACTAGTATCTTCAGCTACTAGGAGGGGATAAAATTCAAGAGTAGAAAAGCTTATAGCAAAACTGCATGAAACTTATAATTAGAAAACAATGAGTTACAATTTTTTCCTCATCAATTTTCGGAACCACTTCCAGGCTGTGAAATTCGGAGGAAGTGGAAGGGATGTTTTTTTTTCTTTTTTCTTTTTTCATGGGCAGGCCCTGGGAATTGTAGAAAGAGATGATTTTTTTAAGACAACCTCTCAGCACTCTTTAAGACTCTGACCTTCATTCTTCAGCTAGCACAGTGGACATGGGGTACCCCAGCCAGTTTAATATAATCCAATGGACATTATCTGGGGTCCCAAGCTGCTCAGCTAAGCACTATGCTCGATAAAACACTAATGAACTACAAACCCTGCCTTCAAAGGGAAATAAATGTGTGCACAATCTCAGCCCAAGCCAACTTAGAAGGCTATAATGGAGGAAAAGCACAAGCTCCCATAAAAGTAGAAGAGATGAATTGCTGGCTAAAGGAGTGAAGGCTAGAAGGAGAATGAGCTGCTTATGCTTTTGTCCATGATGAAGTACAATGACATGGCACCCTTTGGAGAACTTTTCCACAAACAAGACCATTTGTGGGTTTTTTGTTTTGTTTTGTTTTGCCTGTTTTGAGAATAAATGGACATATTCTGGAGACATTGCTAGAAAATGTAGGATTGAATCCATTTTTTTCCAGGGCACATAATAGAATTTATTGAAAATAACAATAACAAAATAAGCTGGGGCTCCAAATAAATAGGTTCTATTTCTACAAGGCCTTACTTAGCTGGATCTTTGTTTCATCATCTAAAAATTTAAGTACTAAATGAGTGCTTTTCACTAGTGCTTCAAGGAAACCCAAGCATTAAAGGGAGCAGGGTAATGAAGAGACCTCCATATCCAGAGAAGCTTGACTTCTGTGTCCCAATAGGGCTTTTTTAAAAATAGAAGTTTGAGTTCAATTCCATTTGAATAGAATGCTGTTACTTTAAAAAGTTAAAATATGGGGTTCACTTAATAAGTCAGAGGGGTTGTCTCGTATCCAAAGTCCGGGGCTTGTACCATTTCTTTCAAGTTTGAGTTCTGTCCATTCTATTATTTTTGTATTTATTTTTATTTATTATGACAATTTGTTTTCTCTCTCATTTTTCTATCCTCAGACTAAACTTTTTTGTTTTTTCCTTTTTTGCCTCACTCTTTTTTTTTTTTTTTTAAACATGGGCAGGCACCGGGAAATGAACCCGGGTCCTCTGGCATAGCAGGCAAGCATTCCTGCCTGCTGAGCCACCATGGCCCGCCCTGCCTCACTCTTTTATGACATTATTTTTCCTGTTTGTCTACTCTATTTTCCTATTTCCTTTCCTTTCTTTTTAAGTATATGTGCAGAAAAGAGTACAGGCCTACCTGCAAGGTTGGTCCGAGACTGGCATCTGGGAACTTGGCTTAAAATGGGGTTCCCACCTGCCTATATACATCATGCGAGGGGCTCGCTATGCTAGACTACGAACAACGCGGTCTATGCTGCACATCTGCATTCCTTCTGAGGGCCTGGGGTCTGGGTATGTGCTGGGCAGAGGGTGCCTACATGACTGACTCCCTAGGCTCAGGAGAACTCCCCTAGGAGAAAACATTTCACACTTGTTGTCACAATCTATAGCTGGAGAAACTGAACATGTCCTGTGTGAGAGGGCTCTTGAAAGTGTACAACTGGCTTCCTCCATTCTTTCTCTTTCACACTTTCTTTTCCCTTGCTGATTTTGCTTTGTATCCTTTCACTGTAATAAATCATAGCTGTGGGTATGTCTATATGCTGAATCCTCCTAGTGAATTACTGAAGCTGGGGATAATCTAGGGGATACCCACCACAGGATGTCAGCAGTGGAATTTGCTGGAATGACCTTGACTCTGAAATATGGTGAACACATGTTTGGGAAAGGGCAGGATAAAGGGGTAGCAGATGATGAACATGTGTGCCTGGTAGCTATGGAGTCATGCATGGTATGAAATAGCAGCTGATTTGCTGTCTGATTTGAGGGGCAAAGTTACCCGGGGAATTTGAAAATAGCAGATCCCCCTCCAGGAGAGTTGGCTGGCTGGCTCTCCTGGCTGCTCTTGGCAGTGCTGGCTAAAGCAAGGGGCCAAGAGCACAGCCCTGGTGATGTCTTGGTTTTGTTCTCTCCTCCAGATGGAAGGAGATAGGGCCCACATGTTCCAAAAAAGTGAGCTTTGAGTGGGCTAAAGATGTTAAAAGTTTGCATCACTTTCTCCCTGAAGTGGGAGGAAAATCAGTTCCAAAGGCTAGCACAAAGCTTTAGATTAATTAGAAAAATAAAGCGGGGGTGGGGGAGGGTGGGGAGAGGACAGTCTCAGTATCCCACTTCTGTTTGTATTCTAGCTTAGATCTCCTGGCAGCTGCAATGTTAACCCTGTAAATTCTAAATTTACTGCTAGGGGATTTGAGTAAATTTGCAATGAGGTATACAATTGATGGATTGTATGTGTGTGAAGATTTCTCAATAGAAATATTTTTTAAAAACTTTGGAATGAGGAAAAAAGGGGGAATTTTAAAAATGGTTTTGTCTTTTTTTTACTATTGCATCCAGATGAATGGTAAAAATTAATGTAAAATGTTAAAAGCTTGTAATTTCATTAATGCTAGAGAGGTCATCCCAATCAGGGAAAGCTGGGGAAAAAATACTCATGGTACACAACTTGTTTGCTGTTTGCTGCTGATGACTGAATTAGAATTTAAGCTCTATGAGTATTAGAAACAGAATAAATCTTGGTCAGTAACTGATGATTTTTACTGAGTTTTGCCTATTGGTTCCTCTGGGCAAAGGGAGACAGCATGAAAAGAAAAGCAATCTCCAGATGAAAATACACTTTTGGCTTTTTTAAAAGCAGTTTTTTAGTCTTTAAATAAAAACTGAACTGCTTTAGTTTTTAATTAATTTAGAATGAGCTCTTGTGAAATCAGATATGTGAACTTTAGAGGCTAGTGATTTTCTGGCCTAATGTATTTATTTTTGACTGGGTTAATTTAGACTCTGAGATGGACAAGACAAAAACGGCTTAGGAACACCTAGCTTGTGACTTGGGCTTGGAACACAGCTGCCAGGCTCTGTGGTGTCTTAGATTTCCTGCAGCTGAAGAAAAGCCACAGGCTTTATTCTGAATCCTGAATCCATTGATCCCAGCTGCCGGGGCCTGACTATAAACTAAGACGTGGTCCTGTCTGCTATGGGCCATGAGCTATGCAGAACTGAAAGCAGCCAAGCTTAATAAGCAGAATGCAGATGCTGAGACCATTGTGTATTTAGGACCACCCTCTGTCGGCAAAGAGTCATAAACTTCAAGAATATCATGGATTCTGGTTAGTCAGCCTCGGTCACAGACACATGCCCACAGGAAAGGGCTTATTCTCTGATGGGACCATCTTAAATCAAGCTGTTGAGGGGCTCTATGTTTCTAATACAGAGACCACTTGATTCCTAACTTGTGATTACTGCTTAAAGCTTGCAGGCTGGGGAGGGAACTTCACAGGGACTGTGACCCCCATCCACTTCTGACAGATGCGCCTCCTCACTCCTACCCCCTCTCTATGCTCATTACTGTTGATGGTCATGTTCAACTTTTCGGATTAGATGCAGTTTGCATCAATGGACCATACCTGACCCTCCCTCCTTCACCTTTCTCCTGGCTCATGCACCTCAGCTAAGGCAGTCTGATTATTAAATGCAGCTGCCCAAAACAAGGGGTTCATTTATCTAGGCTGCTCATGGATAAATGATGGGGATGAAAGGGGTGGGTGGTTAAATACATTTTGAAATTTTTTGAAAATTCGGAGTTTTGTCCTCATCAATTTCTGAATACACAGGTCTTTCTGGTTAAGCTGCATAAAAGTAAAATATTTTTTCTGTGAAAATACTCTTGTCCCTCTTGCATACAACCCTTCCAGGTAAAAGGTCTGAATGACTATAGGGGATGATTTTTTAAAAGTAAATTTATGATTGCTGAATGGGACACATTGGTTTTGTTACAACAGAGAAAAGAAAAGAAAACAAAACAAAAAACCCAGCACCTGGGGAGGCCTGGGGGAAGGGACAGTCATTAGTGATAACTGCTTTTTCAGAACTGTTCTTGGAAGCTTTCCTCTTCCTGAAGGAAAACTGCCCATGCTGCCTTCTCAAGCTTCTGCCAGTACTTTGGCTTCAGGCTGCCTTCCTGTGCTGCCTGAGGTCATGCTGAGCATCTGTACCAACTAGGAGGTAGCAGAGAGTGAGCTGGCCCTGCTCTCTCCACCCTGAGCACCTCTAGATGCAGTCCACACTGGATAAATGGATGTCACAGACAAGCGAAACTGATTGCAACTGACTGCTCAGGCAGAATCTCTGAGAACTAGAACTGAGCTGAATGAATTGGAAAAGTCTACGTTGGAAAGTCTAGGGTGAAGGTCAAGGCCACATTTGAGATCCTGCTAACCTGTACTGACTGATCAATATATGTACTGCTTGGGGTGCCCTAACAATCATAAACTCTTTGTTTACAATTTGCATACTATGTTTTGTAATGATTTGCATACTACATGTGCCATCTGGAACTTCTTCTGTATACTATCTATCATGACACTGCCTTGGCTCTGGAAGGCTTTCAGGTCAACTTCAACTTGCTGGCCAATGTTGTGCTGTGCCTGAATTGATGCCTCAGGCAGGGTAAAAAGATTCATACAGAAACTTAACTTAAGAAGAAACTTAAGAAGAAAGCCACTGGGATTTCTAACATAGATCTTTATGGCTAATGGGATTTGTTTTAACTAGCCAAGATCCCTAAATAGCATAATGAGATCAATACTGCAGGTTGGTCTCACTCTGCTCAATGAGGTCTATAGTAGGTTGAAAAGTTTGCCCCCAAAAGATATGCCCAAACTGTGACCCCCAGTTCCTGTGAATGGGACCTTATTTGGAAATAAGGTCTTTGTAGATGTAATTAAGTTAATGAACTTGAGATGATATTGGAGTGGGTTTAGTGTGAGCTCTAAATCCAATGATTGCTGTCCTTCATAAGAAGAGGAAAGGACACATAAACACACAGAAAGAAAAGGGCCATGCAAAGACAGAGGCAGAAATTGGAATTATGCTGCCACAAGCCAAGGAAACCACCAAAAACTGTAACAGTAAGAAAGGAGTCTTCCCTAGAGACTTCAGAGGGCATATGGCCCTACTGACACCTTGCTTTCAGATTTCTAACCTCCAGAACTGGAAGAGAATAAGTTTGAGTTGTTTTAAGCCACTACATTAGTGGTAATTTATTATGGCAGCTCTAGGAAACTAGCAAAGGGTCCAATTATAATGATTTTGCTATAAAGATAGCTTGACCAAGGACCAAAGGGAGAGATGAGCTGTGCAGAACGGAGTTAACAAGGCAGGCCTGAGATGAAACATCTACTGGCAAGGTTGGCCCATGGCTGGCAGACAACATTTCACGTGTTGTCACAATTTTTTGCTGGAGGAATTAAACGCATCCTATGTGGTTCACTGGGATGAAGACTTGTGGAAGTTTGTGCCTGGTTTCCTTCAGACGTTACCCCATGTGCCTTTTCCCTTTGCTGATTTTGCTTTGCAGCCTTTCGTTGTAATAAATCATAGCTATGAGCACAACTATATACTGCATTTTGTGAGTCCTAATGAATCACTGAACTTGGGGGTGGTCTTGAGAACCCCAACACAGTATGGAAAAAAGAAAGAGAAGGATTAAAGAGATTTAAAAGAAGGGAAAGGAAGGGAGAAGACACAAAATCCTGGGGACAAAGAAAGGAAATGGGGGTAAGAGTCAATATATTAGTAGGACCAAACTTAGTTGTTACTGGGGTGCCACCCCCAAAGTAAGTTCAAGGGCCACAAAATTGCTTGGAGGACAATCCTCAAACATCTTTGGCACAGCACAACTACCCTAGGGTAAAAGAATGACTAACACTCCCCAGCCAACAGGAAAACATAAGCAGAAATGACAATAATTTATTATAGATGTACAGGATTTTAGAGCTTTTGTCCATTTTGCTGACCTTTCACAACCACTCCTGTGAGGTGAATTGGACAAGGATTATTATTTTTCCTAATTCACAGAGCATTTAAAAGGCTCCTACTTCTAGAGTAAAAAATATTTGCCCTATTCAGCTGTACTTCTTTGATAAAACTTATCATGATCTGTAGACCTTTATTTCCTTAAGGAGGCATGGTCTGACTTTTTTTTTAAACTCGTATTTTTTTTGGGGGGGATAGTCTTTTTAATGATTAATTCATTGTGGGAAAACAATGAAAATAAAAATAATCACATGCAATCTGCATTTCAGTCATCTCTGTATCTCTGAAACCCACTCAGATCCAAGAATAATCTGGCACACAGAGGGCATTCAATCAACATCCATTGTCCTGCTATCAGCGGAAGGTTCCAATAATGACCATACGTCCCTTGTGGGGATGTCCAGAGGATTAAATGAGCTAATGGATATAAATGAGCTTTGTAAACCATAAAGCATGTTGTAGCTCTAACTTAGCTATTATAATTAGGTGTCCTTAACTTAATATTCATATAAGAAAATCTCAGAAAATGACTGGGTTTTCCAAGTGTGCTGATGACCCATGGCTTACAACAGCTTTACATAGGCTTGCTTCTCACATTCTATACATAAAGAACCTGAGGCTCAGAAAGTTTCCAAGACTTATACAAGGTCACATGGGTACATTTGTGCCCATGTCAAGCTGTGTGTTCTCCTCAGAAATAAGATTTGACTTGAAAATTGTTTCTCACTTATTTTCCTAGTAAAGTTTTAACATTTAAAAGTTATCAACTGCTTATACCCTGCATTCTTCCTTTGTACTTTTATTTATCAAACAGACATTCAATGCCCCCCAAAGACATACTGCCTCTTTATGGGGAGGTAGAAAAAAATGAGTGTTGGAATTGGACAGACTTTCTACTGGGTCCTAGCTGGGCCACTTCGGATAAGGGACTTAATTTCCATGAGATTTTCTCAGCTGCAAAATGGAGGCCATAATATCTACCTTTTAAAGTTAGGATTAAAGGTAATATTATGGAGCATCCTGCTCAACTCCTGGTACATCTGAGCCAGTCTCTAAATGACAGCTGAGCATCATCATCATCACCACTGATGTTGTTCTTGCTGCTGCTGTTATTACTAAATGAGTTGAAAGAGGAGGAGGAAGGATCACAGGTTATGGCCATGTAACCTAACCATCTGGTAAACTCCCATGAAACTGGCCAGGCAAGTCACTAGCAAAACCAACATCAAAAGGCCTTTCTCCCATGAGACCACAAAAACAAAATATTTAAGTTAGCAATTTCCACCTCTGAGGGAAGGCACTGAGTAGAACCCAGGTGTGAGATTTCTTTTCAGCAGCAGCTTCACTGTCTACCTGTGACTCATAAAACTGGGAAACAGGGGATATAAATGGTTGCATTTATCATAGCATCTCATGAAGGAGTGTGTGTGTAAGGTCACAGAAGAAGAACAAAGCCTATATTGGGGTGGAGAAGAGCAAATAAAAACTTCAATTAAGAGACTGAGGAGTGATCTGAAACAAGCAACATACAAAAGTGAGTGAAATATGTCATTCTGAGATCACAGGTCATGATGATACCTTATTAATTCAATTTCATCCTAATAAAATGCTATTACTTGGCAAACTTGGGGGGAAATACAACAATAGCCTGAAAAAGCACGGGGTCAGAGAGCAGGGAGGACACTTAGAGGTGCCCTAGTCTAGTGATATTCATACTGTGGCTATGGGAGTCTTCAGAGATACAGATGCTTCAGGAACTCCACAAATCATCAAGTCTTTCTAGCCAAGAAGATGAAACTATTCAAACTTTTCATCTGTTTTTGTCCCAGTGTAACGATTTTAAAAAGTCTTGGCTCCCAGTTTCATCATAGTTGTGCATTCATCATCACAATCAATTTTTGAACATTTTTATACCAAAAAAAACCAGTGATAAATGCCAATGCCTATCTTGTAAATTAGAATCTAAAGGCCTGTTCAAAAGGCAGAGTGAGATCAACCCATAAGTCTTGCTTCCCTGTTCCATGTAGGAAAATGAGACACACTGGTGATCCCATTCCAGTTTACACATATTGCTAGATGTGGGGTTCTCCCTTCTCCAAACTTCAAGGAAATCTCAGTGAGATCCCTCCTCTTGTTATTAGGGGGTGAGGTTCAGAGGGCTTCAAGAGTTGGTGATCTGAGGGATCCTTCTTCCTAAAACATGATCTCCTAAGATTGCTCCTCCCTACTTAGAATGGGACTTGCCTATCAGTCTCAGCCTCCTGAATTATGTTGCTCTGGGCCAGTCTCCTCAGTGCCCACTTACTTTCTGTCCCTCTGAACTTGGCCTGTGCTCATAAACTGCCAAGGTGGGTGAGACATGCCCCTCCTCCTCCACCCCTGGTTTTAGTGGTACTTACCAAGCCTGAATGGGCTCCATCTCCTTGGAGTACCTACCTCCCAGGATTACTAACCAATTCCATTCATAAAAGTCCTGAGTTCTTAAAGCTGGAAGAAAACTTTGAGACCATCTAATCTAATAGCCTAATTTTACAGAAGAGGAAACAGATTCAAGAAGGTTATGTGATTCAAACGAAGTCACACGATAAACTCAGCAGTCAATTCTAAATCTAGTGCCCATTCTAATAACCATGCCACCATTCCCTATTCAACTCAGTTCAAATTAACACATGCTTATGGGATGTATATATACTATGTGCATTTTAGGAAAGCAAGAGAAGGAGAAATGACATGTGAAAAGAAGCAAAAAATCATGGGTTAATCCCAAAAAGGCTGCAAGTGAAACAAGGATGTGAAAGATGCATTAATTACCCTTGAGAAGCTTACAATCCTGAAGAAAACAGAAGACAAGTATATAGCACAAGATAAAGTATAAGTTCTCTGAAAAGGGTTTACATGTTAGACTCATGTTGCCCAAAGTAAAGGAAGTTTAAAAGCGCTTGGAAAAGGGCAGTGCAACAGTGGCTCAGTGGCAGAATTCTTGCTTGTCAGGCCTGAGACTTGGATTTGATTCCCAGAGGCTGCCCATGCCAAAAAAAAGTGCTCGGAAAAGGTCTCAGGTAGGAGGAAGCACTTAAAACACATTCAATCTTTTGACACCCTTTCCAATTCCCTTCTAGCTGGCTTTTAGAGGGGTTAGAAATCTAAAATCTTCCTAGACTCCCTTGCAGCTAGGGTAGCTAGATGACTCCTTTCTGACCATTAAGATATAAGCAAGTTTCTTCTAGTACTGCTTCTGCCACTTTCACTTTCTTTCTTGTGTACTCCACTAAGGAATGTGGAGTAGGGAATATAATGGAGTCCCTTAGTGGCCATACCAGTCCTGGATTACCTGCCTCTGAACTTCTTGTTCCATGAGATAAATTAATCCCTATTGGTTCATCCAATGTAGAGGAACTTCTTTTATATGCAGCTGAACCCAAGACTGACTGATCCACAGGTCTTGGAAAAATCATAGGATTTCCACAAGCAGAGGGAGAAGAGCAAGAAAGCTACAAGCTCAAACTTCAAAGTGGGGTGAATAAAGACATCAGAAGATAAATTGACAAAGACAGGCTGGAGCCCCTGAAAGAACATCAGAGGGGATCAGAGTACTTAGAAAGCAGAGAGGAATTGTTGAGGGATGTCCAACTGGAGAGAGAAGTGGGCAACACTGTTCTTGGGGAACTGATGTTAGTTCCTTGGCACTCGGCCCCAGATGCCTCAGTAAGCGTGCCTTGTGCCCCAGATGAGCAGGCTGGGTGGCTTGAGAGGAGCCTGGAGCAAGAGTGGGTGGCCTATTTGATTCTAATCTGCAGTGCATATATTACATTCCTGTTTGCTTAGTGTTTACATGAACATCAGGAACCACAGGACCGCAAATTCCCATTCTGAAGGCACTTTCTCATCGTGTCACTTTCCTCCTAGCAGCAATTACCTGGCTGGCAAACCACAGGTAAGTGAATCTAGCCCTCTGGCTTGGAGATGTATCCTGCAATGAAACAGCAGCATGTTTCAAGCCACGAATATCTTTGCCAAGAATGGTCAAAGATGAAAGCGATAAGAAGACAGATTAAAACAAAAAACAGAGAGAGAGATATTGAGAAAGAAACATTTTTGGGGCTATTGACTGGAAAATGGGAACAGAAAACTATCCAAACCATGATGGCTCTGAACAAGTCCAGGAACCTCAAGCAGCCACATGAAATAAATCCTTCCCTAGTTCCACTTTTCTGTGTATATGTGCTTCTCTGAGTCAGACACCTGAGCTTCGGAGGCAGTGTGATGCAGTGGAAAAATACTGTCTGTTGCTAACTCTATATCTCAAAAAAAATAATAATAATTACCACTCCCTTGACTTCAATCTCTCCACTTAGACCTTGAGAGGTTTGTACCAGACAGATTAAAGTTCTTTTCCTCTTTAAAATTTTCTGACTCCAAACTCCCTACAGCCAGCAGAGGGACCCACCCTCTGCTCTGAGTCCCTAGTTAGTTTCTTGAGAGCAATAATCCTGTTTTCTTGGTCAATATACATGGCAGAAATGCACTAAATCTTCACTGAGTGCGTTCATGAGCAGCCACAGCTGTTCCTTATCAAGGGTTTTAGAAGGTAAGTAGACAGTCTCTACAAGCCTGGGACCCTGGCAATCAAATGGCGCCACAGTTGTAGCACTCCCATGCCCCAGGCTGGTCAGCTACAGAGAGAATAAAGCTAAATTAGTGTCCTTTGTCATCAATTACATTCCACAGAACTAGTTCCACTAGATGCTGATAAACGTTTTATGAGAAAAAGGTCTTCTGGTTAAAAAAAGGTTAAAAACATTGTTAACCTTACCCTGTACTCCATCCATCTCCCCCATAAATATCACCTTAGTAAAGGCTTATTAGTAAATCCTACACTAAAGATACCTGTTTAATTTTGCATAACTCAGAATTCCTCAAATTTATTTATCCATGGAACTGTTTTTGGGACTACCTATTAGCATGAACATAATTTGAGAAACACAGTTAGTGAAAATCATTTCTGCAGTGATATTTTCACTTACACACCCTATCGAGGTTGCTAAAAGCCCCTCTAGGACCCAAAATTACCAGTCGTTCCACAAACCAATGGACAGGACCCAGAAATAAGGTCAGATGTAAGAATTCAGGCCCTTATTATCATAATTATTACTCATTCAGTTAACATTTGCTTAACATCAACTGAAATTATCTAGTTATTAAATTAAATTCTGGAAATATAAAGATAAATAAGACAAGGTCTCCTCTCTACAGAAGAGAACTGCCTAAAGAGGAAGAGAAAGTCAGTACAAAATAATGTGCTAAGTAGTATAAGCATGTGTTATGGGAAGGCAGAAGAAGGTATAGGGGAGAATTACAGAAATTGAACTTTAAATAATAAAAATGATAACAATATTAACAATACCTTTATATAGTACTTACAACGCACCAGGCACTGCTCTAAGCACATTACCTGTATTAACCCATTTAAATCTCACAACAACCTTACCAGGTACCCTTGGTACCTGCTTTTTTCAAACAAGGTCATTGAGAGACTCAGAGATGCTTGGTAACTTGCTCACGTTTACACACGTAGAAACGTGGCACAGGAGGATTCAAATCCAG
Source organism: Myrmecophaga tridactyla (assembly GCA_004026745.1). Lineage (NCBI taxonomy): Eukaryota > Metazoa > Chordata > Mammalia > Pilosa > Myrmecophagidae > Myrmecophaga > Myrmecophaga tridactyla. The sequence goes on along the minus strand of PVIY010013249.1, from coordinate 22,730 downwards.
AGTTCACAGTTTTCAGCTCTAGGCTATACTGCCTCTCTAGGGATGAGCAGTTTATCAGACAAAAGGGGGCAGATTTCCAGGCAAAGGGGACCAAGGAAAAACAAGTAGTTTTGTGTGCATGAAACTCAAAGTCCACGGGAAGAAACAGGAGGTAAGGATGGGACCAAAAGATAGGTTCCTGTGCTAGGAAGTTCTGACCATATCCTGTGGACACAACTCTCAAATCTTTCCACTAATGTCCTCTAGGCAAGAAAGGAAAACATGAACCTTTCGGAGAATCTGGGAGTATAGCTTGAGGAAACCTCCATGAACTTCTCAGAAGTGTCCTGACCTGATATGAAAAATGTATTGATAATCCCAAATTCTACACCGTAATAAAGTTTTTATTCACTTACCAATTCAATGAACATTTTTCTAAATGGCGCTCCAGGTAGATATGCCATTGTTTCTTCTGTGGCCACCCTGGCAACCTGCCTTTCAGCTGAAGGCATGGCTGTAAACAACGAGGAGTTATTTAAGATGTCTGAACCAGGCAAGAACATGATCAAATCCCTGTTTTTCAAAGATAACTCTAGAATAGCAAAATTCTAGAAATAACTTAACCAACCATCAAAAGGGAACTGACTAGGGCAGGCCACAGTGGCTCAGCAGGCAGAGTTCTTGCCTGCCCTGCCTGAGACACGGATTTCTTTCCCAGTGCCTGCCCGTGTGAAAAAAAAAAAAAGAAAGAAAGGGAACTGACTAAATAAATTAGAATTACATTTATACAACAGAATACTATAATACATTTTTTAAAATAGGAGAAAGATCAGCATGCACATATAAACTTAATAATTTGTTAATAAATTTAAAAAAATTAAGTGAAAAATAAAAGCAAGGTGTGAACCAGTGTGTACAGTATAGTTACATTTTGTGTGAGGTAGAGAGAGTATGTGCTTCAAGGGTATATCTACATGTACATACTTGTAGAGGCAAAGAAAAATTTTGGAAGGGCAATGCCAAACTATCAACAGAGTGACTCTGGGGAAGAGGACAGGGAATATGGAGTGAGAGAACTTGGTTTTCATTGCATACCCTTTGATACTATTTGAATTTTGACAATGTGCACGAATTTTTTTTCTAATACAAGAAATAGTTTAGTGAGTTCTAAATTGTTTCAAAATAAGAAGTTAAAAATAGTATTTTTTTTTAAAGAAAAAGTGAAAAGAACTATGGCAGTAGTACATTACGGGTAGTAGACCGTAATAAAAGAGTGATTACAGAGAAAGACCTATTGAAAAGATACCATCCTAGAGCAAGATAAAAGTTAGACTAAGGAACTGGCTTAGTTCCAGGATAAGGAAGAACACTGAGAGATAATTAAGCAGTGGAATCTACAGGATTTGGCAATTGATTAGTTACAGAAATTATAATGGAAGAAGTTAAGAATAACTTCATTGATAAGAGGGCTAGAAGAGCTAAGCACTAGTTGAATGTACAAAAATGAAGGAGCTAGAACATGGGGAGAGAGGATGAGTTCAGTTTTGGACATACTGAGTTTGAGGTATTTTAGATGAGTGACCTATTAGAAATATGAGTGACCTGTTAGAAATTAGAATATTTTAGATGAGTGACCTATTAGAAAAAAAAAATTTCTAATATGACCTGTTAGAAATTGTTTCAAAATAACTTCTTATTTTGAAACAATTTAGGACTTATGGGGATGATGATAAATAATCACACTTACCTTATTGCCACAATTTACGAAGTTTTTTTATTGTTGTCGTTTTTAATTTTCAAAGAACTTATGAAGTTTTAACACAATAAATAATGAAAAGAGTTCACTTAGCAAGATTGAGATTGCTATCATTAGAAAGGCCTCCTTGCAAGGCTGGCATCTGGAACTTGACTGATAAACTATTCCCTATACTGATATGAAAATTTCCCTAAATGATAAGGGTGGCTTGCTGTGCCTAGAATGCTTGTGAAACAAAATGATTTATGATGAACATCTGCTTTCCTTCTAGGAGCCTCAAATTTTGATATGTGGTAGGCAGTGTGCCAACATGAGCAGCCCTCAATGAAAACCCTGGGTGCTGGAAACCACAAAGTTCTCCAGCCTGGGCTTCATAAGGTGGTGGTGATGGACACAAGAGGGTGATAGTGCTGTAGCTCTCTGAGTGGAAAATGACAGCAAAGGAAGGCCAAGTCACCCCACAACTCTCACCTGGGTGTAACAATTTCAACTTTCCAGCAGGCTATCATACTTCAATTTTACAATGAGAAGGTTTTGAGAGACTCATATTGGTGTCCAGAAGTCAAAGACCCCAGGAGACATCAGTGACGTGCTTTCCCAGCTGACAGAGGTGTTCTGGACAGTATCAGTCATTCTTGAGTGAAGTTTATTTCTGCAGAAGCAACTCCACACTCCAAGAAACAGAGGAAAAGATGGGAAAAGGCAGAAGAGAAATGGGAGAGAAGAGAGTCTTGAGAGATTTTAATATTGTTTAAGGAGTGCCCTGAAGAATACAAGAGGAAGGAGTGACTAGATTATCAAGATAATCAGATAGCTAAATGTCAGCAAAAAATTATAAGCCATACTAAGAAAAAGGAAGATATAGTGCAGTCAAGGGAACAAATTAAAATTTCAGAAAAGACTCAGAAGTTGGAGCAACCAATAAAAAAAATGTTCAATAAAATCTATTACAAGTGAAGGATGGAATCTGTCATCAAGAACCTCCCAGCAAAGAAAGGCCCAGGAGAGGACAGCTTCACAGGTGAATTCTAACAAACATTCCAGGAAGAATTCATACCAATATTGCTCAAACTATTCCAAGAATTGAAGAGAAGTGGGCTATCTAACTCATTCTATGAGGCCAAAAGCAACCTAATAGCAACGCCAGATGAAGATACTACAAGAATGAAAATTACAGACCAATTTCTCATATAAGTATAGAAGTGAAATTCCTCAACAAAACTTGCAAATTGATTCTAGAAGCTTATAAAAAGAATTTTCTACCCTGATCAAGTGGGTTTTATGCCAGGTGTGCAGAACTGATTCAACATAAAAAAAATCAATTTATGTAATACACCATCTTAGCAAAATAAAGGGGAAAATAAAAGAGCATTTTAATTGATACAGAAAAGGCATTTGACAAAATCCAACATCCTTTCTTGATAAAACCCTTAGAAAAATAAGAATAGAAGGAAATTTCCTCAACATGAAAACAGGTATTTATGAAAAGCCCACTACTAACATCATACTTAATGGTGAAAGGCTGAAGGCCTTTCCTCTAAGATTTGTAACAAGACAAGGATAACAACTGTCTCCACTCTTACTCGACATTGCTGTGTAAGTTCTAGCCACAGCACTAGGCAATAAAAAGACCTAGAAATAAAATACAGCTTTCACAATTTGCTAATGAAATGATCCTACAGATAAAATGTCCTGAAAAACCTACAATCAAAAACCCCTAGAGCGAATTTAAAAATTCAGCAAAGCCTTCAGGTGCAAAGTCAAAACTCAAATATAGTAGTGTAATAAGCTATCTGACAAGGAAATCAAGAAAAAATTTCACTTACAATAGCAACTAAAAGAGTCATGGGATGTATGGGACTTATAAACGGAAAGCTACAAAACATTGCTAAAAGAAATCAAAGAAGACAAATGGAAGGACATTTCATGTTCATGGATTGGAAGACTAAAAATTATTAATATGTCAATTCTACCTAAACTGATTTACAAGTTTAATGCAATTCCGATCAATATTATAGCAGTATACGTCACAGAAATGTAAAAGCAAATTATTAAATTTATTTGGAAGGCTAAGTGGCCCCAATATCTAAAGCTATCTTGAAAATGAAGAACAAAGTCAGAGGGCTCACACTTCTGACTTTAAGGCATATTACAAAGATGTAATGGACAAAACAGCATTGTACTTGGAGAAGCATAGATATGTAGACTAATGGAATGCAATTGAGGGTTCAGAAATAGACCCTCACATCTATGGCCAATTGATATTTGGCAAGTCTTTCAAGTCTACTCAACTGGGAAATAATATTCTCTTAGCAAATGGTGTTGGGAGAACTTTACATCCATATGCACAAGAATGAAAGAGGATCCCTATCTCAAATCATATAAAACAACTTAAAATGGATAAAAGACGTAAATGTTAAGAGCCATGACTATAAATTTTCTAGAAGAAAATATATGGAAGCATTTTCAGGATTGTGTTAGACAATGGGTTCTTAGATTTTACACCCAAAGCATAAGCAACGAATGACAAAACAAATAAATGGGACCTTCTCAAAATTAAAATATTTTGTGCATCAAAGGACTGTGCCATGAAAGTGAAGCGATAAACTACTCAATGGCAGAAAATATTTGGAAACTATGTAACCAATAAGCGTTTAATATCCAGAATATATAAGGAAATCCTTCAACTCAACAATAAGAAGACAGAAAATGGGCAAAAGACTTGAATACACAGTTCTCCAAATAGGTTATACAAATGGCCAGAAAGCACATAAATAGATGTTCTACATCACTATTAGTCAATGCAAATCAAAACCACAATGACATATAATATTACACCCATTAGAATGGCTATTTAAAAAACAACAGAAAATTAAAGTGTTGGAACAGAAGTGAATAAATAGGAGTGCTCAATTAATGGTGGGAATGTAACATGGTATAGCTGCTACTGAAGACTGGCAGTTCCTCAGAAAGTGAAATATAGAACTATTATATGACCCGGCAGTCCCTCTACTAGGTATATGACCAGAAGATTTGAAAGCAGGGATTTCGACAGATTTACGCACATCAATGTTGATAGTGTGGCATTCATTATTAACAATTCCCAAAAGTTGGAGGTAATCCAAGTGTCCCTCAACCAATGATAAACAAATTTTGGGTTATAAATACAATGGAATATTATTATTCTGTAGAAAGGAATGAAGTCCTGGTATATGCAACATCATGGATGGCATTATGCTGAGTGAAATAAGCCAGAAACAAAGGGACAAATGTTGTATGATGTCACTGATATGAACTGATTATTATAAGCAAACTCAGAGTTAGAATATAGAATACAGGTTACTGGCGGATATATAGAGGGCAGAGAATGGGGAGCTGATGCTTAAATTATACAGAATTAAGGTTCATTGTAAAGTTTGTGAAGTGGATGATAGTTATGGTAACACATTATTGTAAGTGTAATTAATAGCACTAAATAATGTGAATGTGGTTGTAGGTGGAAGTTTGGGGTCACGTATGTTATTAGAAAGAAGATAAACATGGAGCTGTATAACAGTTAACCCTGCTATGGACAAGTGGACTGGGGTTAGTAGTACAAATATAAGAATGTTGTTTCGTGAATTAGAACAAATATATGACAGATACAAGGTGTAAATAGGGTGGCATATGGGTAAAATACACTTACTGTAAATTATGGACTATAGTTAATAGTCCAATTTTAGTATTCTTTCATCAATTATAACAAAGTTACCACACGAATGCAAAGTGTCAACAATGGGTTATATAGGAATGCTGTGTTTTTTAAATGATTTTTCTGTAAACCTACAACTTTTCTAATAATAACAAGACATATTTCACATGTTTGTGTACTGGCTGTTTTAAATGAGGTAATCCATGTAAATTGCTTCATACAGTGCCTAGACCATAGACTACCTCAATAAATGCTGGGTACTACTGCTAAAAAAATAAGCACAATTATAAAATGTGCTATCATCAATTATAACAAAAGTTTCACACGAATGCAAAGTGTTGGGGGTGGGCTGGTGTGTGTAAATTGTGTATTTTATGAATGAATGTTCTATAAAACCACAACTTCTATAATTTAAAAAAAATTAAAAACTTGGCTGCTGAGTCTGTCATAAGCTTCCCCAGTAGACAATACTCCACACATATTGTCACAATGCATTGCTGGAGGAATTAAGTAGCTTCTGGGGGAGGACTTTCGGAACCTTGTGCATGGTTCCTGTAAACGTTACCCCATGGGCCTTTTTTTTGTGGATCTGCTTTATATTCTTTGGTTGTAATAAATTTTAGCCATTAGTACAACTATATTCTGAACCCTGTGAGTCCTTCTAGAAGATCACTGACGATGTAGGTGGTCTTGGTGGGGGGGGAGGGGTATGGGCTTGGAAATACACTCAAAATCTAAATCTACATAACTTTTTTGTACTCCTCACCTTCCTCCAATCTCTCTCTGCAAAAGTTCATAATGAAGAGGTAACTCTAAAAGTTATTTTTTTAGAAGCCTGGAGGTTCTTAGTAAAAGGTGTGGTACAAATGGGTGCGACCCTACTGCTACACCTGTCTTGTGACTATGTTTTACTAGTTCCATAGCGTGCCTAAAACCAAGCCACTCATCTATGAGAGCTTTGACAAAATGCTTGGTAATGACTGTATGACCTTGAATGCCTATTAATTCTGACAGTATGTGACTATGATTTGTTCTCTATTAGAATGGCTTGGGATTCTCCTGAGACAAATCCCAACAGGAAAGAGGCTGAAGGTGACAAAGCCTGTAGAATGAGGTGCAGGGTGAATCAAGAATCCAAAGTAGTCTCAATTAACCTGTGATGAGTGAAGAGTGATGCACAAAGACTTTTGATCTTTATTATCCCCCAGCTGTTCAGTTCAGGAAACTGCTCACTCTCCCATCCAGGTCTTGGCTCCAGGGACTCTCAGTCATAAAGGTGTGTCTCTGGGAGGAGCTGTTCAGACAAGCAATGCTTCCTTGTGCTAGATCTGCTCTGAAAACTGCCAAGTTCCCAATGCTTCTTTAAGAAGTGTGTGTGTGTGTGGGGGGGGGTTGATGGCCTTTCTGTGTTATAAGTCATAGTTTTTGTTGATACTGTACCTTATAAGACATCATCATGAGCTGGGGAAAAAGACCAACCCTAGTAAGATCTTCAATGTCAATGGCCCATCATCCAAGAGACTGAGTTACTTCCTAGAGCTTTAACACTGGCTACATAGTCTTTTCTTTTTATTCTCTCTAGAATACTTGTCACCTCTTCCAGGAAAACATAAGATGACCAATCTTCAACCACAGATATGCAAGCTTATTGGGATACAAAGTGCATAGCAGTTCTACTCACATACAATTTCATGCATGTTTATAAAAGTAGGTAATTGATTTTCCCATATACAATTATAAAGATCATCTTAGTGTTTGTCAAATATAGCCTTTTTTAGACAATCCTTGAATGCAGGCTGCTGGTGATCTGGGACTCCTCTGTCAGATAGCGAGGTACATGGCAATGTCTACTGGTCCTTCTCTCCTGGTTTCATTGTTTTTAGCTTTTGGCAGCTCCATCTGTGACTTTCTTTCTGAGCTTCTCTTTTCTATCCTCTTATAAAGAATTCTAGCAAGAGGATTAAGATCCACCCTGAATGAGGTAAGTCGCATCTCAAGTTAAGATCCTACTTACCAAAAGATACTATTTACAATGGTCCACACCCACAGCAATGGGATGAGCTTTAAGAACATGATCTTTTATGGAGTACATATAACTTCAAACCATCAATTCTCCCCTCTTCAATTTGTTGGAAGAGTTTAAGCAAAATTGGAGTTAATTCTTCTTGGAATGTTTGGTAGAATTCCCCTGTGAAGCCATCTGGTCCTGGGCTTTTCTTTGTTGGGAGGTTTTTGATTACTGATTCAATCTCTTTACTAGTAATTGGTTTGTTGAGATCTTCTATTTCTTCTTGAGTCAATGTAGGCAGTTCATTTCTAAAAATTTAGATCCATGTGCACTCAAGAAGAATGCGTATTCTGTTTGTTGGGTGCAATGCTCTATATATGTCTGTTAGGTCTTTCGGTTTAGTGCATCATTCAAGTCCTGTACTTCCCATTGGTCTTCTGACGAGATGTTCTATCCATTATTGTGAGTGGTGTGTTAAATTCGCCTACTATTAATGTAGAGCCATCAATTTCTCCCTTAAAATCTATCCATATTTGCTTCATATATTTTGGGGCTCTGCTGTGAGGTACATATATATTTTAATTGTTACATCTTCCTGTTGACTTGTCCCCTTTCAGTATATAATGACCTTCTTTGTCCCTTGTAACTTTTCGAATTAAAGTCTGTTTTATCCAACATTAGTATAGCTACCCCAGCTCTCTTTTGGTTACCACTTGCATGGTATATATTTTTTTCCATCCTTTCACTCTCAATCTATTTGTATCTTTGAATTTAAGGTGAGTCTCTTGCAGACAGCATATAGTTGGGTCATACTTTTTTATCCGTTCTGCCAATCTCTGCCTTTTGACCACAGAGTTTAATCAATTTATGTTTAAAGTCACCACACTATAATACAGGATTTTCTTCTGCCATTTTGCTATTTAGCTTTTGTAAATATTATACTTTTTCTTTTTTCCTCATTTTCATTAATGCCTAATTCATATTTATTAACTGTTTTGTGTGTTGTACCATACTGAGTGACTTCTCATTTCTAGCTGGATATATTTTTCTTCTATTTTCCTTGTGATTATTATGGGGTTAAAATTAAACATCCTAAATATATAACAATCATATTTGGTTTGACATCAACTTAACTTCAATAGCATGCACATTTACTTTTTCTATATCCCTCTGTTCCCCATGATTTTTTTATACTTGTTACCACTTACATCTTTGTATACTGTACATTGTATTTCCCAAAACATAGATTTATCAGTACTTTTCATGCATTTTCATTTGAGCACCTGTAGGAAGTAAGAAGTGGATTTACATACCAAAGAATACAACAGACATCCCTAAATCTTAATTTTTTGATAGAATTGTCTGAGTCTAGCCTTGCCTAATCCGGGTCTTTCCCTTGACAATTCACTGGGAAACCGTAGTTCTGCCCAAATTGGAATATTCCCCTTACTTTTCACTATCCTGAAGAAACAATGATAATTTCTTGAGTTGTTAAGAATGGGACTTTCGAGGCAGACTTTAGACAGGTTATCCAATCTCTCTGAGCTTCAGTTTCCTAGGCTGTAAAACAGGGTGGCTGTGAGAAGTAAAGATAATAATATACATGACATACTTAGTCTGTGCTTTTCACATAGCAAACACTGAATAAAATGTAGCTATTATTATTATTATATTTCTCATCACAGCTAAGGCTTTCTGAGCCTCTAGTTCTCCTTAATCTCTAAACTCAAGATTTAGAGGTTCCCACACCAACAGTAGTTATAAATTTCTCTCCCATTTCCTTCTTGTCTTTTATTAACTTGCTACTTGTTTTCCCTTTTCCTCTTAGAGATTATTCTCTAAGATATCTAGTCTTATAGGTCATTTTGTCTTTGGTTGAACAACCTTGATCCTAAATACATTCTTCATAATTCCTCCTCACCCACGTACTCTTAACACTTCTATTTTAGTCAATCAGGACATGCATGTGGAAGATTTTCAGTCTACAAGCAGTATTTTCATGTCAGATAGGACACATTGAATTTTTTTTCATATGACACTAGAAGTTAATGAGAGCTTCCAGAAAAATAGCTCATTTCTTGTTTTAGTGCTGAGCTTTGTAACAACTCTAATTAGAGTATATGATTAGTTGAGATATCTAAATAACCAATTATCTTTTTTGGATATGAACCACATGCATTCTAGATGCTTCATTCATTCTGAGATTCTGCTTGGATCCTACCCCCTCCTGCCAGAACAAAAATGGTCATATGGCAAAATGCCTAGTTGTGTGGACTTCTGGAATTTGCAGAGAAAAAATTAAGTATGAGACCCCTATCACAATTCCAGCCACAGTAACTCTAAAGAGAGGCAAAAGAAGGCACTTACATGTTAGATTTAAGAAGCAATATAGGTGTAGCCATCAGGGAAATGCAAATCAAAACCAAATGAGCTACCCTTTCACATGACTAGGAAGGTTATAATTAAATAACAAGTATTGTCGAGGGTGTGGAGAAACTGGAGCCCTCCTACACTGCTGATGGAAATGTAAAATGGTGTAACCACTTTGGAGAATAATTGGGTATATCTTCAAAAGGTTAAACATAGAGTTACTACATGTATAAACCCAGGTATATACACATGAAAACTAAAAGCATATGTTCAGACAAAAATGTGCACATGAATGTTCATAGCAGCATTATTCATAATGGACAAAAAGGGGAAAAAACCCAAATGTCCATCAACTGATGAATGGATATACAAAATACTTGGTGTCCATACAGTGGAATATTATTCATCAATAAAAAGAAATGGAATACTGATACAGGCTTCAAAATGGATGAGCCCTAAAAATATGGTTAAGCAAAAGAAGCCAGTCACAAAAGTTCACATATTCTATTATTTCATTTACATGAATGTCAAAAAAATATAAATCTATAGAAAAAGAAAGTAAGTAAATGGTTGACTAAGGCTGGGTGGCGGGTGGGGAGAGGATTTGGGTAGTAAATGAGGAATGACCTCTAATGAGTGTGGGGTTTATTCTGGAGTTTGTTCTAGTTTGCTAGCTGCCAGAATGCAATATAACAGAATCAGAATGGCTTTTAAAAAGGGGAATTTAATAGGCTGCTAGTTTACAGTTCTAAGGCCGAGAAAATATTCCAATTACAACAAGTCTATAGAAATGTCCAAACTAAGGCATCCAAGAAAAGATATCTTGGTTCAACAAGGCCGATGAAGTTCAGGGTTTCTCTCTCAAGTGAGAAGGCACAAGGCAAACACAGTCACAGTTTCTCTCTCATCTGGAAGGGCACATGACAGACATAACATCATCTGCTAGCTTCTTCTCCTGGCTTCCTATTTCATGAAGCTCCCTGGGAAATATTTTCCTTCTTCATCTCCAAAGGTCGCTGGCTGGTGGACTCTGCTTCTTGTGGCTAAGTCATTCTGCTTTGCTCTCTCTGAAGCTCCTTCATTCTCCAAAATGGTTCCTCTTTTATAGAACTCCAGAAACTTATCAAGATCCACCCAAATGGCTGGAGATGTGTCGTCACCTAATCCATCTTAACAACCACTCTTGATTAAATTGTATCTCCAGGGAGATGATCTGATTACAGTTTCAAACATACAGTATTGAATAGGGATTATTCTGCCTTTACAAAATGGCAGTTTAATTTTGATTAAAACATGGCTTTTCTAGGGTCCATACATCGTTTCAAACCAGCACAAAGGTGAACAAGTTCTAAAATTGATTGTAATGATGGTTGCACAACATTGTGAATATACTAAAAACTATTGAATTGTACACTTTAAGTGGGTGAATTGTATGGTATATGAATTATATCTTAATTTTTTTCAATGTTTTCCATTGTAAAATATAACATGTATACAAAGTAAAGAAAAAAAAAGCAATAATTCTCAAAGTACACTCCAACAAGTAATTACAGAATAGATTTCAGAGTTTGTTATGGGTTACTATTCCACTAGGTCAGATTTTTCCTTCTAACTGTTCCAAAACACTGGAACCTAGAAGGAATATTAATTATTAATATAATGATTCAGCAGCCATACTCTTTTGTAAGTCCTATTTTCTCTGTTACACCTCCTCCTTCTCCTTTGATCCTTCTCCCAATCTACAGGGATCTTTAGGCAATGCCTGAACCGACTTCTTCATGTTGAGAAGGGGTGTTGACACTAAAGGATAAAGGAATGTAACCAAATGACAATCTTGGAAAGGCTGGTTCCTCTGGGCTTCAAGAACCCTCTGGGAATTACAGGTTCCAGGAAAGCAAACTTAGTGCATGAAACTTCCACAGAGTCTCAGTTAGAGCCCTAGGTGTTAACGGGAGTGATGTTGGTTGGGGCTTAGCACACCATGGCAACTAGCACCATCTAACTGAAGCTTAAGTGTTAACGGGAGTAATGTTGGTTGGGGCTTAGCACACCATGGCAACTAGCACTATCCAACTGAAGCTTGCACATGAGTACCCTCCAGAATAGCCTCTTGACTCCATTTGAACTCTATGATGCCTTATTTTATCACAGTTCTTTTCCCCTCTTTAGGTCCAGAAGGTGTTGTCAATCCCATAGCGTCAGTGCAAGACTCATCCCTGGGAGACACACCCCAAGTTCTTAGGGAAATTTTCACCCTGAATGTCATGTCCCAATGTAAGAGGGGAGGGTAATGATTTTCCTTGCAGAGTTAGGCTTAGAGAGAGAGAGAGAGAGAGAGAGATCACATCTGAGCAACAAAACAGGTTTCCTGGAAGCAAGTCTTAGGCTTCCTTATGGGTAGTCTTAGCTTCTCCCCCACAGAAATAAGTTTCATAAGGGCAAGTCTCAAAATCAAGGGATTGGCCTATTTTCTTGGGAGTCCCCAGTGGTTGAGAGGGTACCCAGGCTTTCCGAATGGGAAAGTTTAATAGTTCCATAAATATTTTTTCCCCTTCAAACTCTCAAGGGACTCTACCAGTACTTTTAAATTATCAGACCACCATAGTCTGAAATGTATACTGGTATTACATTAAGCTATATGGAATTACAAGGCCTTGTACCGTTCTGGACTCCAGGAGTTTAGGTGTGTAAATGAGCTATCCAGACAGGTTGATTTAGATTATGTGTTACAGAAAATTTAGATTCTAGATATAATAAACCTCTCTGCTTTTGGTCTTATGCAGTAGGTAAAGGTCTAGAGTACCTATACTATCATCTTTTACCCTAAATTCTGATTTACCTCAGTCCCAGCTAGATTGGCTTCGTTTTTACCTCAAATTGAGGTCTGATCTCTTTTTTGGTTACTTTAACTGTGATTATATATAGCTATGCTAACTTTCAGGGCTGCAGCATTGCATTTCTGGGTCTTAGGTATCATAGAGTTACCCAAAGTTTCAGGGAAATACCAGCTGATATGCATATAGTTCAGTGTCTCAGAATCTAGAAATACACTCACAACTTCAGTATAAGTGTGGCTGCTATAAGGCTTACAATCTAGGCTCCAATTTTCTTACACGTATTTTCTGAAAGAAAATTGTTCTTTTGTTTCTGGCTTAATTTGCACAACACATTATTACCAGGGTTTATTTAATTTGTTGTGCACCTCTCCACATGTTTCCTTTTGCAGCCATACCATATGCCATCATATAAATGTATTACAGCTCACCATTCTGCTTCTCAGTCAATGCATCCTTCAGATCGTTCCATCTATTGGGCATCATGGATAACATCCATAATAAACAAACCATGTCTTACCTTACAGTATCCTCACTTGGTTGCACAATCAGCAGCACAAAATTGAGACAATTTTGGACAATTTTCATTGGTCTGCAGCAACAAAGAATTAACAGTGTCACCAACTATCAAATCAAAACTACCCCTTAGTACAGTTTAATAGAACACCATAAGTACATGGAACCTTGAGTAGGGCATGAGATTTTGTAGGTTTGTCCAGAGTGATGCCCCAATAAATCACAGAGTGATTTGAACAGTGAATCAAAAAAGTATTTGCAAAGCCCCCTTGGGGGAATGGCAAGAAAGGAGAAAAACTCAACTTCCCCAAGTGGAAAATTCTTGATACTCTCACAAGCAATGGGGACAACTAAAGCAATACGTGGAGTCCTCAGTCTGGGGGTTGTTATATGAAACTTACTCCTGCAAAAAACAGGCTAAGCCTACTTAAAAATAGGCCTAAGAGTCACCCCCCAGAGAACCTCTTTTGTTGCTCAGATGTGGCTTCTCTCTCAGCCAACATGACAAGCAAACTCACTGCCCTCCCCCTCTCTACATGGGACATGACTCTCAGGGGTGTGGACCTTCCTGGCAATGTGGGACAGAAATCCCAGAATGAACTGGGACTCAGCACCAAGGATCTGAGAAAACCTTCTCGACCAAAAGGGGGAAGAGAGAAATGAGATAAAATAAAGGGTCAATGGCTGAGAGCTTCAAACAGAGTCAAGAAGTTATCCTGGAGGTTATTCTTATGCATTATACAGATATCCCATTTTTAGTTTAAGGTGTATTAGAGAGGCTGGAGGGAACTGCCTGAAAATGTAGAGCTGTGTTCCAGTAGCCATGTTTCTTGAAGATGATTGTATTATGACATAGCTTTCACAATGTGACCATGTGATTGTGAAAACCTTGTGTCTGATGCTCCTTTTACCTACCTTATCAACAGACGAGTAAAACATATGAATTAAAAATAAATAAATAATAGGGGGAACAAATGTTAAAATAAATTTAGTAGATTGAAATGCTAGTGATCAACGAAAGGGAGGGTAAGGGGTATAGTATGTATGAATTTTTTCTGTTTTCCTTTTATTTCTTTTTCTGAATTGATGCAAATGTTCTAAGAAATGATCATGATGATGATATACAACTATGTGATGATATTGTGAGTTACTGATTATATATCAAGAATGGAATGATAATATGGTAAGAATGTTTGTGTTTGTATATTGTTATGTTGAATTAAAAAAAAACTATCCCTTATCACTTGTCCTCCCCCCCCCCCAGTTAGTTGCCCCTGGTAGTGCTGTGGCACTGTTAATGTCTCCCTGTTAACTATTGGCCATAGCATGCATTTTTAGTTTTCCCCTATACCCCTCTATTATTGACTCTTTGTCCAATGTCAAACCTTTGAAATAGTTCATGTGAGAATTTATTTATAATTGTAGATTTAATCAGTGGGATACATGACACTATACATCCCCTTTCAATCATATTCACCTTCAGTATGGCAATGTTACTTATAACCCCACTACTTAGTAACTGTCATTTCTATCTGTTCCCTTGCATTTAAATTCAACCTCACTGGGTAGCCTTTCCCCATCTCTGGCTTTTGTGTACCTCTAAGTCTGCTAAATTCTACAGTGTAACCTATGAGATTACCTTTACCAAGGTCATAATAGCGAAATCATAAAATATCTGTCCTTTTGTGTCTGACTTATTTCACTCAGCATTATGTCCTCAAGGTTCATCCATATTATCATATGCTTCGAGACCTCATTTCATCCTACTGCTGCATAATATTACATCATATGTGTGTATCACATTTTGTTTATCCACTTGTCTTTTGATGGGCACTTGGATTGTTTCCATCTTTTAGCAATTGTGAATAGTGCTGCTATGAACATCGGTGTGCAAATGTCTGTTTGTGTCACTGGTTTTAGCTCTTCTGGGTATATACCGAGTAGTGGTATTGCCAAGTCATAGGGCAATTCAATATATAGTTTTCTGAGGAATTGCTAAACTATTTTCCACAGCAACTGCACCATTATACATTCCCACCAACAGTGAATAAGTACTCCAATTTCACCATATCCTCTCTAATAGTTTTCTGTTTAATAGCAGTCATTCTTATAGGTGTGAGGTGTGAGGTGATAGCTCATTGTTATCTTAATTTGGATTTCCCTTATAGCTAATGAAAATGAGCATATCTTCAAATGATTTTCAGTCTTCTGTATTTGCTCTTCATAAAAGCCTATTCATATCCTCTGTCCATTTTCTAATTGGTGTTCTTTTGTTGTTGAGCTGTATAATTTCTTTATGTTCAGGATATCAAGCCTTTATTTGATATGTGGTTTCCAATTATTTTCTCTCATTGAGTTGGCTGCCTCCTCACCTTTTTGACAAAGTCCTTTGAGGCACAGAAGCTCTTCATCTTAAGGAGTTCCCATTAATCTATTTTTTTCACTGCTTGTGCTTTAGGTGTAAAGTTTAAGAAGCCACTTTTTATTAATGGATCTTGAAGATGTTTCCCTGCATTTTCTTCTAGAAGTTTTATGGCAGTAGCTCTTACATTTAGGTCTTCAATCCATTTTGAATCAATTTTACTATAGGGTGTAAAGTAGGAGTTCTCTTTTATTCTTTTGGCTATTGATATCCAAGTCTCCTATGTCCTTATGTTGAAAAGACTATTCTGTCCCATTCTGGTGGATTTGTAGGCCTTATCAAAGATCAATTGTTCATAGATTTCATGGTCTATCTGTACACTCTTGAGTCAATGCCATTGGTTAATACTTCTATCTTTGTGCTACTACCATGCTGTTTTGACCACTGTGGCTTTATAGTAAGCTTTAAAGTCAGAAAGTGATAGTTTTCCCACTTTGTTCTCCTTTTTAAGGATATCTTTAGTTATTCAGGGTCTCTTTCCCTTTCAAACAAATTTGATAACTAGTTTTTCCAAGTCTTCAAAGTAGATTGCTGCGATTTCAATTGGTATTGCATTGAAGCTGTAGATCAATTTGGGTAGAACTGATATCTTGGCAACTTTCAACCTTCCTCTCCATGAGCATGGAATGTCTTTCCATCTATGTAGGTCATTTTTTATTTCTTTTAGCAATGTCTTGTAGTTTTTGTGTACAAGTCCTTGAAATCCCTTAAAATGGTTAGGCTTATTCCTAGATACCTGATTCTTTTGGTCACTATTTTGAGTGGAATTTTTTCCTTAATTGTCTCTTCAGATAGGTCATTGCTTGTGTATAGAAACATACTGATTTTAGTACATTCATCTTTTATTCTGCCACTTTGCTGAATTTGTTTATTAGCTCAAGTAGCTTTGGCATAGATTTCTCAGGGTTTTCTAAGTATGGGATCATGTCATCTGCAAATAAATGACAGTTTTACTTCTTCCTTTCCTATTTGGATGCCTTTTCTTTTTCCTGTCTAATTATTCCAGTTAGGACTTCTATCTAGTACAATGTTGAATAACAGTGGTGACAATGGGCATCCTTGTCTCGATCCTGATCTCAGTGGGAATGCTTTCAATCTCTCACCATTATATGATGCTGGCCATGGGTTTTTATAGATGCCCTTTATGATACTGACGAAATTTCTTTTGATTCCTACCTTCTGAAGTGGTTTTATCAGGAAAGGATGCTGAATTTTGTTAAATGTTTTTTCAGCATGAATCAATATGATCATGTGGTTTTTCCCTTTTGATTTGTTAATGTGCTGTATTACACTGACTGATTATCTTGCATTGAACCACCCTTGCATTCCTGGTATAAACCTCACTTGGTCATGATGTATAATATTTAAAATGTCATTAGATTCTATTTGCTCATATTTTGTTGAGAATTTTCACATCCAGGTTTGTGCTGATTTGAAAAGGTATACGTACCCTAGAAAAGCCATGTTTTATTCCTAATCCCATTTTGTAAAGGCAGCCATTTCTTCTAATTCCTATTCAGTATTGTATGTTTGAAACTGTAATTAGATCATCTCCCTGGAGATGTGATTTAATCAATAGTGGTTGTTAAGCTGGATTAGGTGGAGGTGTATCTCCACCCATTTGGGTGGGTCTTGATTAGTTTCTGAAGTCCTATAAAAGAGGAAGCATTTTGGAGAAAGTGAGAGATTCGGAGAGAGCAGAAAATGCTGTAGCACCACGAAGCAGAGTCCACCAGCCAGAGACCTTTGGAAATGAAGAAGGAAAACGCCTCCTAGAGAGCTTCATGAAAGGAAGCCAGGAGCTAAAGCTAACAGATGACAACATGTTCGCCATATGCCTTTCCAGATAAGAGAGAGAAACCTGACCATGTTCACCATGTGCCTTTCCAGATGAGAGAGAAACCCTGACCGTATTCACCATGTGTCTTCTCACTTGAGAGAAAAACCCTGAATTTCATCGGCCTTCTTGAACCAAGGTATCTTTCCCTGGATGCCTTAGATTGGACATTTCTATAGACTTGTTTTAATTGCGACATTTTCTTGGCCTTAGAACTGTAAACTAGCAACTTATTAAATTCCCCTTTTTAAAAGCCATTCTGTTTCTGGTATATTGCATTCCGGCAGTTAGCAAACTAGAACAATGTTCATTAGGGAGATTGGCCTGTAGTTTTCTTTTCTTGCAATGTCTTTATCTGGTTTTGGTATTAGAGTGATGTTAGCTTCATAAAATGAATTAGATAGCATTCCCTTTTCCTCAAATTTTTTTGAAGAGTTTGAGCAAAATTGGTGTTAGTTCTTTCTGGAATGTTTGATATAATTTCCCTGTGAAGCCATCTGGTCCTGGGCTTTTCTCTGTGGGAAATTTTTTGATGACTGGTTGAATCTCTTTACTTATTATTGGTTTGTTGAGATCTTCTATTTCTTCTTGAGTAGGTAGTTTGCATGTTTCTAGGAATTTGTCCACTTCATCTAAGTTGTCTAGTTTGGAGGCATATAACTGTTCATAACATTATCTTATGATTTTTTAAATTTCTTCAGGATCCATGATAATGATGCCCCCCAATTTTTTATTTTGTTTATATGTGTCAGCTCTCTCTTTTTTCTTTGTTAATCTAGTTAGCCTTCCATTAATTTTATCGATTTACTCAATGAACCAACTTTTGGTTTTGTTGATTTTTTAATCATTTTATTGTTCTCCTGTTTATTTCTGTTTTAATCTTTATTATTTCTCTTCTTTTATTTGCTTTAGGGTTAGTGTGCTGTTCTTTCTTTAAATTCTCCAGGTGAGCAGTTAAGTCCTTGATTTTTGCTTGTTCTTGTTTTTTAATATAGGTATTTAGGGCAATAAATTTTCCTCTCCACACTGCCTTTGCTGCATCCCATAAGTTCTGCTATGTTGTATTCTCATCATCATTCATCTCCGGATATTTACCAAATTCTCTAGCACTTTCTTCTCTGACCCAATGATTGTTTAAGAATGTTATTTAATCTCCATATATTTGTGAAAGCTCTGGTCCTTTGGTGATTATTAATTTCCAACTTCATTCCATTATGGTCAGAGAAAGAACTTGAATAATTTCAATATTATTAAATTTATAAAGACTCATTTTATGTCCCAGCATATGATCTATCCTGGAGAACATTCCATATGCACTAAGGAAGAATGTATATCCTAGTGTTTTGGGTGTGTAATTATCTATATATGTCTATTAGGTCTATCACATTGTTTAGTTCTCTATTTCCTTGTTGATCCTCTCTGGTTGTTCTATCTACAGTGCAAAATGGTGTACTGAAATCTCCCACTACTATTGTTGAAACATCTATAACTGCTGTCTGTTTTGTCAATGTTTGCCTTGTACTTTAGATCTCCTTGATTGGGAGCATAAACATTTATGATTATTATTTCCTCTTAGTGAATTGTTCCTTTTATTACTATGTAGTGTCCTTCTTTGTCTCTTATGATGCCTTTATAGTTAGAGTCTACTTTATCTGATATTAGTATAGCTACTTCTGCTTTCTTTTGGTTACAGCTTGCATAGAACATCTTTTTCCATCCTTTCACTTTCAGTCTATTTGCGTCCTTGGGTCTAAGATGAGTCTCTTGTAAACAGCATGTAGATGGATTATATATTTTAACCCATTCTGTCAATCTGTATCTTTTAATTGGTGAGTTTAGTCCATTAACATTCAAAGTAATTACTGTAAAAGCAGTTTCTTAATCTACCATCTTGTCCTTTGGTTTTGTATTGGTCAGATCTATATATTCTTTTTTCTCACTCTCTTTTTATCCTTTAAATTAGCATTATTGGTTTTCTTCAATTCTGTGCCCTCCTCCAGACCTTCTTCCTCTTTTTTTCTTTTTAGCTGGAAGGACTCCTTGCAGTATTTCTTGTAGGGCAGGTCTACTGTTGACTAGTGTTCTCAGTCTTTGTCTGTCTTTGAAGATTTTAATCTCTCTCTCAATTTTGAAGGACAACTTGGCTGGATAAAGAATTCTTGGCTGGAAGTCTTTTTCGTTCAAGATCTTAATTATATTAGACCACTGCCTTCTTGCTTCCATGGTGCCTGCTGAGTAGTTCAAACTCAGGCTTATGTGTTTTCCCTTGTATGTAGTAGTTCGCTTTTCTCATGCTTTTATCAAGACTCTCTGTTTCTCTTCAACCCTTGAAAGTTTGGTTAGTATGTGTCTTGCAGTAGGGCTGTTTGAATTTATTCTGTTTGGAGTCCATTGGGCCTCGCTGATTTACATATCTATGTCTTCTACAAAGGTTGAGAAATTTTCCCTCATTATATCTTCAACTAAGCTTCCCAGCCCTTTACTCTTCTCTTCGCCTATGGGACACTATTGATTCTTTAATTTGTACACACTCTTGTTGGCTACCATTTCCCTAAGATCCAGTACCATTTTTTTCCTTCTTTCTTGCCATTGCTATTTTATGCACTCTAGTTCAAATGCTCTTTCTTCAAGCTCACGTATTCTTCCTTCTGCTTCTTCAAATCTGCTATTGTGTCTCTCTAACATATTTCTAATTTGGTATCCTTCCTTTCTACAAGATCTGCCATTTTTCTATTTACTCTGTTGAATTTTTCTTT
Organism: Myrmecophaga tridactyla; assembly: GCA_004026745.1. Classification (NCBI taxonomy): domain Eukaryota; kingdom Metazoa; phylum Chordata; class Mammalia; order Pilosa; family Myrmecophagidae; genus Myrmecophaga; species Myrmecophaga tridactyla. The sequence continues at coordinate 2,561 of PVIY010013249.1, read as the reverse complement.
ATGCTCTTCCAGTGTTTTCCTGATATCCTTTATTTCTTTATAAATATTCTTGAGTAGTTGTTCCATATTATTCCCTCTGGAGTTTTGCTTTGGTCATTTGGCTGGGCCATTTTTGCTTGGATTTTCATGTGCTTTGTGATTTTCTCTTGTGTTTAAGGTATTTGATTATCTTAGTAAAGTTATTGTGCACGTTGGTTTCCTTCACTCATCTAAAGTTTTGTATTTACTTGGTTTTGCATTGAAGGTTCCCTTTTGCCCTTTGTCAGTAATTCCCTGCCAAACCAAGACCTGGATCTCATGTAGAGGGTACAATTCTATTTGAGGGTCTATTTAAAGCTAGGCAGGGGTGAATGGGTACTTCGGTGGCAGAAAACCCACCCACCATGAGGGAGACCTGGGCTCAATTCCTGGCCCATGCACATGAAATAATAATAATAATAATAATAATAACAATAATATAATAAAACAAAAAATATATACAATAAAGAAGGAGACACCCCAAGATGTACTGGGAATGAACTCAGACTAGTGTCCACAGAAGGGAGAGAAAATTTTAAAAATAAATAAATAGTAAAAATAAAAAATAAAATCAATATATAAAGTATATAAATAAAAATAATAATAATAAATATAAAAATGTAAAAATAATATAAATAAAAAATAGTATTGCTAGTAATAAAAAATATAGAGAGAAAAATATTTTTTAAAAAGAAAGCGGTGAGATGGCTGGTCCCGGTGCATGTGCTGGGGGAGCTGACCATAGTAGCTGGCAGAGCAGCCAATCTGCAGCACCGGGCACCCAGCAGATCTGCCACTCACCACACCCACTGGGATGGTCATCCATGGCGCCCAGCAGGTGACCACCCCCAGCACCTTGGGGCACGGCTCTTTGCAGTGGACAGCCAGGCCTCTGGGCTCCCTGCAGGCACTGCTGGCTGTAGAACTGTTTGGAGAGGCTTCCCTAGCTAGCAGTCAGGGCATCCTGGAGTGGAGGGATAGTCAGTTCCCTCCAATCTGTACCTCCCTGTCTACCACCCTCCACTACCACTGGAGATCAATGCCGATCTGACCCACCCTGCTCTCCTCATCCTGATCTCCCCTGCCTCTCTCCTCCTCACAAAACAGTGAAGACCCTCTTTAATTACTCACTCCCCCTATGTCCCAGTCATTCTCTCCCCATCCCCTATCTTGCACCACGGAGAAGAACTGAATTCACCCCACTCTGCCATCTTCCTGGAAGCTGTGAATTATGTCTTAATAAAACAGCTATATTAAAAATAATAAATGAATTAATAGAAGTGTTACAGGATCTTATATTGAAAATAGAGACCAAAGGTCAAAAGATTGTTTGAGTAATGACAAATCCCTAGTAAAACTGGTAATGCAGGCTGTAAGAAAGGCATTCTAAGGAAACTGAACATTAACAATAAAGAGATAAAAATGGATTATTTAAGAAGATAATTCAGTACCACCTTCTTTATGTGATCTTAAATGACTGTGTAAGCCAACATGCATTGTTCAGGAATAAGATTTATGAAGTAAAAGATAAACCTGTATCCAAAGTTTTATAGCAAACAAACCAAGTAAAGATGTTATTGACAAGTTATGTACTCCACACCCTGTGCAAAGCCCCAAGGTCATTCTGATCCCTGCCCAGCACTTGTTTACTGAGTCTTATTTAACACTCTGCCTGTAACATGGCAACTAAAATCTGTTCAGCCTTCTGTCTTAGACATTCTCACTTCACCTCTTATCACGAGTAGCAGAAGTGAAAGATGGTGCTTCCATATACAACAATAACCAACTGATCAACAACTTAAATATAAGAGCTGAAACTATAAAGCTCTTAGAAGAAAGCATAAGGAAATACCTGCAGGACCTCGTATTAAATAATGGATTCTTAAGACTCTGTACTGAAAGCATGAGTAACTAAAGAAAAATAGATAGAATTGACTTTATCAAAATTAAACACTTTTGTGCACAAAAAGGACAACAAGAATGGGAGAAAATATTTGGAAACTATATATCTGATAAGGATTTAATATCCAGAATATGTAAAGAACTCCTACAACTCAACAATGCAAAGACAAACAACCCAATTTAAAAATGGGCAAGGAATTTGTATAGACATTTCTCCAAAGAAAATACACAAACAGCCAATAGCACATGAAGAGATGTTCAACATCATTAGCCATTGGGAAATGCAAATAAAAAATCAATGAGAGGGTAGGCCATGGTGGTTCAGCAGGCCAAGTTCTCGCCTGCCATGCCAGAGACCGAGATTCGGTTCCTGGTGTCTGCCTATGTAAAAAAAAAAAAAAAAATCAACGGGAGTGTTCTAGTTTGCTAGCTGCCAGAATGTAATATACCAGAAACGGAATGGCTTTTAAAAAGGGGAATTTAATGAGTTGCTAGTGTACAGTTCTAAGGCCGAGAATTAAAACAAGTCTATAGAAATGTCCAATCAAAGGCATCCAGGGAAAGATACCTTGGTTCAAGAAGGCCGATGAAGTTCAGGGTTTCTCTCTCAAGTGAGAAGGCGCTTGGCGAACACAGTCAGG
>PVIY010013248.1:0-59719 GCA_004026745.1 Myrmecophaga tridactyla | reverse complement strand
CGGGGCACCCTGCCCTTCCAGATAAATTTGGTTATTGGATTTTCTATTTCTGAAAAGTAAGTTTTTGGGATTTTAATTGGTATTGCATTGACTCTGTAAATCAATTTAGGTAGAACTGACACCTTAACTATATTTAGTCTTCCAATCCATGAACACAGTATGCCCTTCCATTTATTTAGGTCTTCTGTGATTTCTTTGAACAATTGTTTTCTCTGTATAGGTCTTTCATCTCTTTAAATTTATTCCTAAATATTTTATTCTTTGGTTGCAATTGTAAATGGAATATTTTTCATCATTTCCCCCTCAGATTGTTCATTACTATTCCTAAATATTTTATTCTTTGGTTGCAATTGTAAATGGAATATTTTTCATCATTTCCCCCTCAGATTGTTCATTACTAGTGTATAGAAACACTACAGATTTTTGAGTGTTGATCTTGTAACCTGCCACTTTGCTGTACTCATTTATTAGCTCTAGTAGTTTTGCTGTGGATTTTTTCAGGGTTTTCAACATATAGTATCATATCATCAGCAAACAGAGTTTTACTTCTTCCTTTCCAATTCTGATGCCTTGTATTTCTTTTTCTTATCTAATTGCTCTGGCTAGAACTTCCAACACAATGTTGAATAACAATGGTGATAGTGAACATTCTTGTCTTTTTCCTGATCTTAGGGGAAAAGTTTTCAGTTTTTCCCCATTGAGGATGATATTAACTGTGGGTTTTTCATATATTCCCTTTGTCATGCTGCAGAAGTTCCCTTCTATTCCTATCCTTTGAAGTGTTTTCAACAGGAAAGGATGTTGAATTTTGTCAAATGTCTTTTCTGCATCAATTGAGATGATCGTGTGTTTTTACTGCTTTGATTTGTTGATATGGTTGGTGTGCTACATTAATTGATTTTCTTATGTTGAACCATCCTTGCATACCTGGGATGAATTCTACTTGGTCATGGTGTATAATTCTTTTAATATGCTGCTGGATTTGATTTGCAAGAATTTTGTTGAGGATTTTTGCATCTATATTCATAAGAGAGATGGGTCTGTAGTTTTCTTTTTTTTTTTTTGTAATATCTTTGTCTGGCTTTGGTATGAGGGTGATGTTGGCTTCATAGAATGAATTAGGTAGCTTTCCCTCCTCTTCAATTTTTTTGAAGAGTTTGAGCAGGATTGGTACTAATTCTTTCTTGAATGTTTGGTAGAATTCACATGTGAAGCCACCTGGTCCTGGACTTTTCTTTTTTGGGAGCTTCTTATGACTGATTCAATTTCTTTACTTGTGATTGGTTTGTTGAGGTCATCTATTCATTCTCGAGTCAATGTTGGTTGTTCATGCCTTTCTAGGAAATTGTCCATTTCATCTACATTGTCAAGTTTATTAGCATAAAGTTCTTCATAGTATATTCTCCTTACTTACTTCCTTTATTTCTGTGAGAGTCAGTGGTTATGTCTCCTCTTCCATTTCTGATCTTATTTATTTGCATCCTCTCTCTTCTTTTTGTCAACCTTTCTAAGGGTCCATCAATTTTATTGATTTTCTTACAGAAGCAACTTCTGGTTTTGTTGATTTTCTGGATTGTCTTCATATTCTCAGTTTCATTTATTTCTGCTCTAATCTTCATTATTTCTTTCCTTTTGCTTGCTTTGGGGTTAGCTTGCTGTTCTTTCTCTAATTCTTAAGTGAACAGTTAATTCCTCGATTTTTGCTCTTCTTTTTTGATATAGGCATTTAGGGCAATACATTTCCCTCTTAGCACTACCTTTGGTGCATCCCATAAATTTTGATATGTTGTATTTTCATTTTCATTTGCCTCGAGATATTTACTGAGTTCTCTTGTAATGTCTTCTTTGACCCACTGGTTGTTCAAGAGTGTGTTGTTGAGCCTCCACATATTTGTGAATTTTCTGGCACTCTGCCTATTATTGATTTCCAACTTCATTCCTTTATGATCTGAGAAAGTGTTTTGTATGATTTCATTCTTTTTATTGAAACTTGCTTTGTGACCCAGCATATGGTTCTATCCTTGAGAATGATCCATGAGCACTTGAGAAAAATGTGTATCCTGCTGTTGTGGGGTATAACGTTCTATGAATGTCTGTTAAGTCTAGCTCATTTATTGTATTATTTAAACTCTGTTTCTTTATTGATCCTTTGTCTAGATATTCCTTCCATTGATGAAAGTGGGGAAGTCTCCAACTATTAAGGTAGATGTGTCTATTTCTCTTTTCAGTGTTTGCCTCGTGTATTTTGGAGCATTGTGGCTTGGCGCATAAATATTTATGATTGTTATGTCTTTTTGTTGAATTGTTCCTTTTATTAATACATAGTGTCTTTCTTTGTCTCTTTTAACTGCTTTATATTTGAAGTCTAATTTGTTGGATATTAGTATAGCTACTCCTGCTCTTTCTGATTGTTATTTGCATGGAATATCTTTTCCCAACCTTTCACTTTCAACCTGTGTTTATCGTTGGGGTTTAAGATGCATTTCCTGTAGACAGCATATAGATGAGTCCTGTTTTTTAATCCATTCTGCCAGTCTATGTCTTTTGATTGGGGAGTTTAATCCATTAATATTTAGTGTTATTACTGTATGGGCAGTACTTTCTTCTACCATTTTGCCATTTGGATTTTATATGTCATATCTAATTTTTCTTTTTTTACCTTTACTGATATTCTTCATTTCTACAATCTTTTCCACACCTCTCTGTCCTGTCTTCATATTTGTCTCTAGTGCTCCCTTTAGAATTTCTTGCAGAGCTGGTCTCTTGGTCACAAATTCTCTCAGTGATTTTTTGCCTGAAAATGATTTAATTTCCCCCTCAATTTTGAAGGACAATTTTCTTGGATATAGAATTCTTGGTTGGCAGTTTAAATATATCATCCCACTGTCTTCTCGCCTCCATAGTTTCTGCTGAGAAATCTACACATGGTCTTATTGGGCTTCCCATGTGATGGATTGCTTTTCTCTTGCTGCTTTCAAGATTCTCTCTTTCTCTTTGACATCTGACATTCTGATTAGTAAGTGTCTTGGAGTACGTCTATTTGGATCTATTCTGTTTGGGGTATGCTGCACTTCTTGGAGCTGTAATTTTAAGTCTTTCATAAGAGTGGGAAAATTTTGAGTGAGATTTCCTCCATTAGTTTTTCTCCTCATTTTCCCTTCTCTTTCTGGGACACCCACAACACGTACATTTGTGCATTTCATGTTGTCATTCAATTCCCTAAGTCCTGCTCGTATTTTTCCATTCTTTTCCCTACATTTTCTTTTGCTTGACAGATTTCAGATGTCCCATCCTCTAGTTCACTAATCCTATCTTCTGCCTTTTGAAATTTGACATTGTAGGTTTCCATTGTTTTTTCTTCACTTCTTCTACTGTTCCTTTCATTCCCATAAGTTCTGTGATTTGTTTTTTCAGACTTTCGATTTCTTCTTTTTGGTCATTCCTTGACTTCATTATATCCTCCCTCAATTCACTGATTTGAGTTTTGTTTTGTTTCGACTGATTTGATTTTTGATGAGGTTTTCCATGTCTGTTCAAATATTCTGAATTAATTATTTCAACTCCTGTATCTCATTTGAATTGTTGATTTGTTCCTTTGACTGAGCCATATCTTCTATTTTCATAGTAGTATTCATTTTTTTTTTTTTGCTGACGTCTAGGCATTTAATTACCTTAATTAGTTTATTCTGGAGATTTTCACTTTTTTTTTTTACCTAGGATTTTCTTGCTGGATGCCTTTGTTGTCTATCTGTTCTTTGACATTCAGTTCAGCTTATTCTGGACCTCTAGCTTAAGTTTGTTTAACAGATCAGAATTTTTCACTTCTTGTTTTCTTGTTTCTTGCCCTGCCTGTATGGTACTTTTTTTACCCCCCTTAAGGAGGGTGTATTTAACTATTATAGACCCCAGCCAGATTTTCCCAGACCAAACTGGCCTCCTGTCAGGAGGAAAGAGTCACCTGTGTCAATTTTCCTTTAGGGTGAGACCCAGCAGGTTGAAAGACTTTCCTATGAAGCCTCTGGGCTCTCTGTTTTTCTTTCCTGCCTAGTATGTGGCACTTGTCTGCCTACAGGTCCCATCAACATAAAATGATGCAGTACCTTTAACTTTGGCAGACTCTCCCTGCTGGGGGCATGGTGAAGAGAGTAGAGGGTGTAGTCTGGTTTTGATCACTTTACTTTTCCAGACCCTGGGGTCTGAAGTCCTTCGAGGAGGGACTCCACCTGAGCTGGGCCCCACCTCTCTCTTGGGGAAGGCACAGGCTCCAGGTACACTCTCAAACAAGCTTAATTCTGCCCATGTCTGGGGCAGTAGAGCCCGAGCTGTATCAAAAAAGCCGTTAATCCGTAGAAACACAGCCACCAAAATGAAAGAGAAAAATCCTTTTCAGAGCAGGACCCCCGTTCCTTGGGTTTGCCAATCAAGAGCTTACGCTGGTACATTGCTGTGTGTATCTCCAGGTCCTAAGTGCCCCCTCCTTTCCTTCAGGGCCCAGACCTTTTCAAATCCAAAAATCCTCTCGGTTTTTTTTCTTTTTTCTTTTTTTTTTTCCTTTTTCCATCAGTCCTGACCCCTCTGCTCTGGGACAAAAACCAGCGACCTCCCCTTTTACTCGAGATTCAGCTGAGCTGGGGACCTATTTTTAAGTAGTCGGAATTTGTGAATTAATTCCACAATTGGTGTTTGGTTGGGCTCAGCCCCTGCTGCTGTTAAACACTCTTTCCTTTCCCCTCTGGAAAGCAGCCTGTGGGGGAGGGGCGCTGGCTGCCACAGCTTGGGGAACTCACAGTTCTGGGGGCGCTGGCAGCCGGTCCAGCTGGTCCAGACTGGGGTACGCTGTGTGTCTGGTCACTGACATGGCCCCAGCAGTTGTTCTGTCCAGTTCCTCGCTATTTACTAGCTGCTCTGGAGGACAAACTAAATCCCACACTTCGCTAAGCCGCCATCTTGGCCCTCTTCCTCCTCTTTTTGTGTCACAGAGTTTTAACTTCTGATCCCAGAGTTTGGAAACACTAAGCTTATTAGAACTAATCTCAGGAATTGGAAAGCTAATTTATAAAGAAAACCAAATAGGTGCTGAGTTCTGGGACCATCACTGAGTACCTTGCTGCAAATTCAATCTCCAGGCACAAAAGGCTCTGTCATATCGGCCTCTGTAATTTAGAGTTCAGAATATTTTGATACTTGGGATTAGATTAAATCATATTTAAACCACTGAAAGCCCACAAAATATCCTACTCTGTTTATCCTCAACCAGATCTATTTCTATTTCAGACAACTCAGAATTAATTCAAGCAGAATACTTCTTGGTTGTTTACTTTTCTCCCCACATATGGTTAACTACCAAATGCTGTCTACTCTATCACAAACCTACCTCAGTCCTTTCCAGTCTCACCTGCCACAATTTTACCTCAGGATTTCACATCTTGCCTAGTTTCTCATTCTAATAATAAAATAGAACTAATTCAGTGGACATTTATTGAGCACCTACGAACAAAGTGGTGCTTTAGATAAGAATGAGGTAGCATTAGTACCCATATTTTAGAGATAGGGAAACTAAACATTAAAACCTTTTTTAAAATTTGCCCAGTCTCAAAATTAGTGAGCACTAGGGTTCGAACTGTGTTTGATTTAAAAATCTCTGTTTGTTGCAGCATTTCCATAGAAGATTTTACATATTATTAAGAGCTGTTCATTTTTATATTCTGTCATTAAAACAGATAGGCTAGGGCTCTCAAGCCGATCTTAGAATTTCTCTCTAATACATAATTAAAAGGACAAAAAATATATATGTAAAAAGGGAAACTAGAGAGGAAAATTCAGCAGCCACTAAAAAGATAAATGACTGAAAGCTCATGTCATTAATTTCGAAATGAGGTAGCTAAGAAACAGAAGGGGTATTGGGGCAGAGGATTAGTCAACACAATCTATAGAATTTTTATGACAGTTCCCTATTTTGTAGACAAAGGGGGAAGGTGGTACCGAGGGAAAGTTAAGAAAACCCTTGAGGGTAGGAACCTCATCTATCATTGAAATTTCCAAAAAACAAACTAGAAATGAGTCAAACTAGAAATTTGACTGCGATACTAACAGATGAAGTCAAGAGAAAAATAAATAGGTATTTAACAGAACCTCAGGAGAGAGAGGAAAGTCCAGATTTTCTCACAAAGGTGCTATTGGGCTTGCCCCAGCTGTGCTGTAGGAGAGACTCACACCCCCAGACAACACAAGAGAGATTAAGTGGTGATACCAAAAAAGATGGCCTGAAAGCAGTGTAACGTAAGGCAAGAAGGAGGTCAGAGAACTCACCCTCCATTCATCTGGGAAAACAGGAGGTCTGGATGAAGCTCCCTTATACACAAGCAATTTGAAAAAGAAATGGCATGCCATTAAAGCAACATAATAAAGCCAAATAAAATAAATATAGTGTTCTCTGATGGTTCCATTCTAAAACCAACATAATCCTTATCCCCCACTCCAAAAAAAAAGTTGGGGCAGGGAGGAGATGAGAGGAGAGGTAAGAATACAAATTGCAAACCAAATCAATATAATTACAGAATAAAGTATAAACAACCCATTAAAGAAAATGTATATGGGTGAAAATCCCATTACTGATAAATGACTTGAGACAGCCACAATGGATACAGAAGGGGAAAAAAACTGATTAGATGAGTTAGGAGATAATAGATAAGGAGGTACTCAACTGTAAAGGCAAATAGACAGGTCTGGTATAAACTCAGAAAATGAATACTTACACGCTTTTTTGACAAATTTGCTTATGGATTAAATTCAGGCATATTAAAAAATCAATAGTACATGAATGGACTTATGCTTTCAGTAGTAACTAGCTAGGTAATCTGGACCAACTTTAGTGAGAATTAAAAGTATCTGAAATATTTTTTAAAAATTACATCGAGCTAATAAGAAAATTAAGAAATTATTAGCAAATATGTAAGAAAAGACAAGAAGCCAGAGAGAAGACCAGCAGTCAAATTACCTTTGCTTGGGGCAGTACAAACATAAGCATATTTGGCAGCCCCTCTATGCATGTTGTAGTTTGTTAAAGCTGAAGACATTTAATATACCAGAAATAGGTTGGCTTTTTCAATGGGGATTAATTTACAAGCTTATGGTCCCAATCAAGCAATCACCAGGACAATACCTTCCTCCCCCGCCCTGAAAATGGCAATCCTCAGCCCCTCTGTCACATGGCCGGACACGTGGTGACATCTGCTGGTCTCTCCCTTCTCTCTGGGTTTCGTTGCTTCCAGCTTCTGGCTTCAGTGGCTTCCTCTCTGAGTTTCTATGTGTGACTTTTCTTTTAGCTTCTCTGAATTTCATCTCTTGGCTTCTGTGGGACTTTTTCATGCCTTCTCCCTGTCTTTTATCCTTTGATAAAGGACTCCAGTAAGAGTTAAGACCCATGGGCACACCTCAACTGAGATAACCTAATCACAAGGCCCCACCCACAAAAGTCTACACTCACAGGAATGGATAAAAAGAACATGATCTTTTCTGGGGTCTTTTCATGCAGCTTCAAATCATCACAACACACAATTGTAAAAAGAATGTTCCTGTGGGAGACAGTTTTTTTTTTTTTTAAAGGCCTCTTTTCCTTCAACACCACAGTACATGGCCTGGGTCATAGAGCAGAGGCTGTATTTCTGATCCTGCTGCCCTTCCTTGGCTGGCATCTCTGAGAGCCTTCATAAAAAGAAACTGAGGAAATGGAGCTCTGGTTCAGGCAAGTTTCCCAGAGCAAATCCAAGTCAAAGGCCAGTACTTGCCAAGGAAATCTTATAACTCCATATATCCATTAAACTAGGTCTGCAAAGGAAAAGGGCTACATATACAAAATAAGGGTGAATAAGAGGTAAACCAGCCTGTGTTCATGACTCTTGGTCAGTTCAGGGAATCTCAATCCTACCACTTGAATCCCATACTGGTAGTATTCCCAGATACCCAACAAAAGCAAAGGAGGAAGGTACACTCAGGCTAGCCCATAAATTGTTCCTAAAAAATAGTTCTTCCAATATTACTATCAGTGTCAAAGAAACCAGACTTAAAGGAAAGAACATATTGCAAATGGGAACAAACAAAAACAGCAAAATAGATGCAAAAACTTCAGCAATGGAACGATTGCACATAAAGAATAAAATTGCTATGCTTGACACATTTCATAAACAGGAAACTATAAAGTGATTTAGATTTTAGGAAGTATCAAAATAACTTCTAGAAAATATAAGTAGCAGAAATTAAATCACAGTGAAACTTAGTGAACTAGATAGAAGACAGGTAAAAAAAATTATCCAGAATACAGCACTGAGAGACAAAACGATGGAAAACATCAAAGAGAGGCTAAGGACATAAACAAGAAAAAAGATAAGAAGGTCTATCATATGTTTGATTAGAGTCCTAGAAAGGGGAAGAAAAAGAATGTCCCAGAGGCAATATTTGGAGATAATGGTTGAGAAGTTTCAACAACTGATGAAATACATGAATCCACAGAGTCAAGAAGTTCAATAAGTCCAAAACAAACAAACAAAAATAAACCTGTAGCTACACACAACACAGTGAAACTAAAAACTAAAATGAGGAAAATTTTTTAAGTATTCAGAGGGAAAAAGTTAAAAGGAACAATCCAGTACAATAGAATGGAAAGAACTGAGCAGTATTCCAAGCAATGAATCCTGCGGGTGATACAGGGAGAGTACAGTTAAGTGTCATGGTGTCAAGGCTGTTTAAAAAAGTAACTTTTTTGGAAGTCCCTTTAACATATCTGGAGATTTACCAAGGGCACTAATTACAGAAAAATAATCATGGAATTTATTTGGGCTTAAGGTTTCTGTTGGGGTGCTGGTAAAGTTCTAATACTGGATGGTGGTTAGAATAGCACATCTTGGATGTGATTAATCCCACTGAACAGTACGTTTGGGAGGGGTTGAGATGGGAGAGTACATGTTATATACGTGTTTCCACAACTAAAGAAAAATTATCTTTCAAGTGACCATGACCATTAAAGGCAGTACATGATCTTGGACCAGATCTAATAATTGAGAAAAGAACCAAAAGAACATTGACAGAGCTGAAAAAAAAGTTGAATACAGACTGAAAGCTTTATATCAGTGTTGAATTAAACACTGAACTTGATAAGTTGATTATCATTAATCATTATCATTGAACTTGATCATCTTGAACTTTATAAGTAGTTGCATAAATGAATATCCTTGTTCTTAGAAAGACAATACACATGGTAGTATTATGTGCTCAAGAAGCATGATATACACAATTTAATCTCAACTGTTTATAAAACTGATAGATCAACAGACAAATAGATGGTTAGATGGATCAACAGACTGATAGAGCAAATGTGACAAAATATTAAAGTTGTGGATCTGGGTATCTGGAGGTGGGGGTATGTTGGAGTTTTCTGTATGGGTATTGTATTATTTTTGCAAACACCTTTTTTGTACTTTCCAAATTATTTCAAAAGAAAAATAAAACGAAGGCAAAACAGACATTCCCAGATACACAAAATGGAGAGAAAGCATTGTTACCAGATCTTCCTGAAGTGGCTAAATAAGGAAAAAATTAGGAGTATAGAAGAACTGACATACAAAATCACATCTCTCTCTCTCTTTCTCTCATACACACACACACATTTTATTTTATATTGATGAAATCACTTCAAAGATCAATCTAGCACTTGGCCACAAAGCAAATCTTAACTTGAAAAAAGGAAATGATTTTAGACCATATTCTCAAGTCACAATCCAATAAAATTAGGAATAATTTTTAAATTCCAAAAGTTTCAACTAGTTGGAAATTACACATTCTTCTAAATAGCCCTGGACCAAGAGAAAATTAAAGCAAATTACAATCTAGAAATTAATAAAAGAATATTTCATACCAGAATGTATAGGATGCAATTAAGGCTATATTCAGGGGGAAATGTATAAATTTAAATATCTAATTGTTCAATGAGAAAGACTAAAAATAAAAAAACCCAGAACCACTTTTTTTTTTTTTTTAATTTGCATATGGGCAGGAGGCACCAGGGATCGAACTCCAGACCTCCAGCACGGCAGGTCGGAGCTCTGCCTGCTGAGCCACGGCAGCCGCCCTCAGAACCACTTTTAAGAAAATAAAAATTTGAAAATACAAACTAAAGCTGAAATTAATGAAAAATATTTTTTAAAAAAACAGAAGGAAAAACTCAGAAGACTATATAATACAGTGAACCCTACTGTAAACTATGGACTACAGCTAATAGTAGTATAATAAAAATAATATTGTTTCATCAAGCATAACAAAGATACCACATTTATGCAAAGTGTTAAAAAGGGAAAACTGTGTACAGGTGGACAGTATATGAGAACTCTATTTTCTACATGACTTTTCTGTAAACCTACAACTTCTCTAATAAAAACAGTAAAGATTTTTATCTAACTAGAAAGGATATGTAAATCAACCCTAAAACTATTATTTGAAAATGTGAATACAATTAAATATCCCCTTGGGAAATCCAATGAAGGAAACAAGAGCAATGGTTTCTTATTTAATAAATGGTTCCAGTATAACCACCCCTCAGCACGAAAGCGTCTGACCCCACCTCATGGTTACAAACTATATCCCACATGCCTCAAAGAGTTGCTCTTAGCCCAGGCAATAGTAACCATTTTACCACCACACAGATTTATTTAGGTAATTCCAATACCCACTACTTCTATGAATAAAATCCCAAACGTTTAAGGTTCTCTGAAATTATTCCTTCCACGCCATCAGTCAACATCCTTTTTATGTACAAAAATCCACTTTATTACTTTGTCAATTCTCAGCCCTCTTCTCTCAAATCTTCCCTGATCCCTTGTGCACAATTAATCACTCTCTCATTTGTACTCTAGTGTCTCATGGCAAGAGATGACAACAATGGCATAAACAGTTTGCCTTGGATTCTAGCAAGTACTGCACCAGATTGTTTTCTCCCCCATCTAAGCCCCTGGGCCATGCACTTAGTTTAAGTGACTTCAGTATAAAGGAACAGCCATTTTTATGATATTGAGATTGCCAGAATACTCTCATGCCTGAAAATCATGAGAAAGCATTAATGTACTATATTTTGTGTAATAGCTTAGAACAAACCTGGAAAGAACTTGGAGATTGTTTACAAACTTCTTTTGGCTCCAAGCAGTGACACAAAGTACCGCTACAAGTTTCCTATAGACACTAGATTCGACTATCTCCCTAGTCTACAGATACTGTACCATAAAGTACGGCAGCATTCAAATCATAAATCTTAACTAAATCATTACTTTGCTGTCTTTTCAACTTAGCTTGATCAAAAAAAATCCCAACTGAACAAAAAGTAAGAACTCAGAAATAGCTAGTAGTAACACATCAGATCTAGAACAGGAGCCTAGCAAAGGAGGCTATACCAAGGTTCTCATCGTATCTGAAAGGAAATAAGCCACATTTTTAAAAAAGGCATTAATATTTAATAGGTATTTACAACTTCAGTACAAACTTTCACTTCAAATAAGCATTACACGGTTTTATTAATTACTGATCACCCCATAAGTTGTTTTTACAGCTCCCCTTCCCAGTGGAATTACTTCATTATAAAACAAATGTAATTAATGCATTATTTTGTTTATACCAATGCACACCTCAGGGAGAAAATTATTAAGTGTCTGGAACTTCAACAATTTTAAACTTTTACAGGAATGGTTTGAGCAGATGTCCCAATTCCATTCATTTACCAGAGCAAATCATTTTAATTGACAAGAAGTCTGAGTAATTAGGTTGTACATGGAATAGAACTGGGGTTAGAAGGACTATTTTGAATTGTACAGTACTTAAAATACTCCACAGTGTAGTAAAATATCTTATAGAACAGTAGTAATGAAATAATTTAGAGGACCACGGTAAAAAGGCCTGGGTGAGGGCATCCAATGAAGACTGAAAAATCAAATGTCTACAGAGAGAAATATCCAGGATGGTAGCTGTTCATTGTGAAGGTTATCCAATCCAACACAGCTGCTAATTTAGCAAACCTACCAACTACCAAGTATTGATTAAAATAATAATAATAATAAGGCAATTCCAATTATGGTTTATTTTTTTAAAAAGAGTCCTGGTGTGAAACCTTTTCATAGTATCAACTAAAAATCCAGTTTGTGCTGTTTTGAATAACTAGGATCAAATAATATTTGTTCAATTCTTTATGCTAAACTACTTATTTTTTTTTTTTGGGTCCCACCTTCCAACTCAACACAACCCTGGGTGTTAACACTTACTGCCTGATTCTTAAGAGCTACTCGTGTGATGTGTCCCTACCGTCATTGAAATTCTGTTCTCGGCACCATTTATCCACTATTGGCTATCTAGAACAAAGAAGAAACCTAAAAATTAGGCGTATTCCCAACATTGCAAGCAACATTCTGGAGCTAACTTTTCCTCTGTTTCACTGCTACACATATCTGCTCTCAAATTCACCTCCTTTTTGGTGGGAAAAGAGGTTACAGAAAAAAGAGCATCTGAATGAAGGCGTCAGTTGCATTCACAGCTGTGCCTTTTAGTAGCAACCGGAAAGTTGGTAAATCTACTTCTCCAAACCTATTAACTGCTAGCTTTTTTTCTCCCCCTAACTCTTTCAAAGATTATGTCTACATCTTGCATTTGCCATGGAGGTAAAACTGCCATAAAGTGTTTAAGCACTGTAGAAGTTATCCTAATCAGATAAGGTCAGAAATATCATCTTTTGTGACAGGTCAACCATGCATATTATCTGCTTATCTCTCTGGGTGACTAATATCCTTTTTTATCAGTTTTCAGAAGTAATGAGATAAATGTTGTAGTTGTGTGTTTGTTTTAAATGCTAAATTTAAGTGATGTGCAATGTATCTTGACAGTGGCAATAAATAATTCTGAAATCTCAGGGGCTTGGTGAAAAAAATAGAAAGATATTCTAGGCAAGATAATTATTGTCATCCTAACCTGTAGCATTTAGTAGAGGAGTCCCTATAAAGGTTATCACAGTATCACTGCTCGTCTAATTCTCAGACATGAAAGACTCATATGGTATGCAGCACATGACGATTTTGCCAATGAACTTATTAGCAAAAAATATATTATCTGCTTCAAATGGATCCTGGGCCTTTTAATATTATTTTTAAAATGCAAAACAATATGGTACCATCTTTTCAAATTATTGAATAGGCAAGTAGTGGTGTTGGAAATGTGCAGGAAAAATGTAGAGGAAAATAATAAACCTAATAAACACATATATAAATAAGCAAACCTAGAAATGCTGCCCTGGAGATTCGTATGCACTAGAATGTAGTACTATCCTTTGTAAAGCTGCAGGTTGGCAGACCAGGCTAACACAAATATTCTTCCCACTGTAACAATGAGAATCAATAGTATGTGCCATTATGAGTTTTCACATCTTGCGCTTTTGCAAGGTATAGAATATAAGGGAGAAAAAGAATTCATGAAGTTTCATATAATGAATAGATAGTTTAAGAAATCAGGTGAGGGGAAGAGGGAGTTTTGGATTAATGGGTGCAGAGTTTCTGTTTGACGTGATGAAAACGGGGTAGAGGATGTTGGTGATGGCAGCACAATATTGTGAATATAATTTAAGACCACTGAATTGCATACTTGAAGAGTGGTTAAAATGGGAGATTTTGAGTTGTATGTATGTAACTACAATAAAGCATTTTTATCAAAAAAAAAAAAAGTTAAAGAGGCATCCCAAGGATCAGGCCTGCAGCTATTTAGAGGGTATGCAGCAATCAGGGGTGCAGTCTTAGCCCTTTAGTATAAGCTGAGGTTAACCTACCAGTGTCTTCTTCAGAGCCAGTCCAGTGTACCTCCCACAGGATTCTCCATAATCCAGGCTTATACATGTACCTAAACACACCCAAGGGGTCAATGGAATGTACAGTCTAGTCACTGGTTAACCTACTTCCTCTTTCCTACTTTGATTTTTTTTTTCCAACCTGGTTAAAGCGGCCCAGGTACAGTTATGTGCAGTCCCAACTACCTTTTAACGTTCTCTTTACTTTACCCATCAATCGACATTCAGGTGGTTCGCCTGAAACTTACTCCAAATCTGTAAAATACAAACAAAACCAAAAAACACCCCATACACAGATAAGTTGAACAACTATCTAAAATTCAATGGGAGAGCATTTCTTGGGCGATATGTTAGATTTCTTTCCTGAAGTTTGTACGCTGATTCTGGCAGAGGGCTTCCCGTACCCTGAGAGAAAACCTAAAATTGCGCAAGCCTTGAATAAAACATTTTGGTGGCTGGATCATCATCTTACTGCACAAGAGACAATCATCTTATTGAACAAGAGTTGACAGAAGTCCAAATGTGCTTTTCAGTGTGACTTTAACAAATGCCTCTTTGGACTGGGGGGCTTGATGAAAAGGGGATTTTTTCCCCTTGCTAAAGTGATGCCTGTAAGGGAAGAAGACGCACATACTACAAGAGAGTGGTTGTCAAAGTTTCTCAGTCATGTTTCCGCCAGTGGGTCAAACAACTGCAACGCCATCCTCCTGTCTTTGTCACTGACTGTCACCCAGTGATCAAAGCCCTTTTGCCCACGGTCCGTTGGTGGCTCCACCGTAGCCTCTGGAGGGGCCAGGTCTGCCTGTGCCCTTTCAAGGCTCCTGGTCCCTGAGTCCAGAGGATCAGAGCTCTTGGAAAGCCAGACATTATTCGACAGTTTAGGATGATGCAGAAGTTTCCAGAAGGGATCCTGATGGTCACCAAGAATGGCGGCTGCCTCTGACTTCACCTCCCTGGTGCCATCAGTTTCTGGGCTTGCAGCAGACAAAGTGCCAAGGAAATCCGCTCGTGGAGAGAGTGAGCCAGCAGCAGGCTGGTGTCCGGACAGCCGGTCACTGTGGCCATCAGTGAAGAGATGCCTGTTGCTCTGTAGAACCTGCAGGTGGAAAGCCGCAGGGGCTGACTTCTTCCTCCGTGGGGGGGCCTTGGGCACAGGAGGCAGACCCTCCAAAGGTGGCGGCACCAGGGCTCCTGCCCCCGGGGGGGCCTCGGCTGATGTAGCCTTTCCATGGCTTGGTCTACGCTCGGCCCCTTTCCCAGGCTGAAATGTTCTCGGTTTGGGAACAGGAGGGACTTGAGGGGCTGTCATCGGAGAGGGGGATTCAGTGCTGGCCTCCAGGGGTCCAATTGTAAAACGGACAGTCTGGGGCTCCAACTGCTCCTCCGGTGATGTGGGCTGAGAAAAGGCAAGACAGAGAAGCATAAATAAGAAGCAAAAGCGTGGGAAGTTCAGAACGAGAGAGGGACACGGACGGTGGTCGGCAAAGGAACAGAGACAGCACTGAGCTGACGTTCTTAACAAATACGAGATCTGAGAATGGCTGGGATGCCAAGAATGGTGACCAGATAGAAGAAAGATGGGAGAAACGCACATGTTTATCCAGTAGAAAAGCAGGTCCAATGACACGTGCATGGAAATTTTAAAACCAGGGCCATGGCAAATAATTTGAGACAAAATTTTCTTTGTTAACTTAGGAGTTGGGGATATGCTCTTCCTTTATTAAAACTGAACCTCTCCAAAAACCTTTTCATTTCAGGTGGGAGCTTGGTAGATAATATGCCCAGCATGTCGTATACTTATGCTACAGCAGTAAGCTAAGTGAAGGGTGAATGGATATTACTGTTTTCTTGAATCTTTTATATTTAAGTCTAGGAGAATGGGAAATTTCTTAATTTAAGAAATGAAAGACATAAGTTATTGAAGTGTTAGTAATTCAAATATTTATAAGCATTATTGAAATACATATAAATTAAGTATAGAAGAATGGGACTTCGTATGCTTGTTGCTGGTTCAAAACTATCACAAAGGAAAAAACTTCACAGCACAGGGTGAAGCTTTTGTACAAAAATGGCCATCAGTTGCCTAATGTTGACATTTCAATATTTCCTTCAGTTCTTTAGAAAACAGACTGGGAAAAAAATCCTTTCTCAACAGCTTTTTACTGTAACTCCTATGCTTCAGGTTGGGAAAGCAAATCTATCACTTCTGCACCTGGCTTTTAAAAGTACATTTTTTTTTTCATAATTGTCATAACATCTATACAACATAACGTTTCTGATTTCCATCCACCTTCAAACATACAGCTCAACAGCATTACATTCCCAACGCAGTGCTGCCCTCACCAGCATCCATTAGCACAACTTCTGCCTCACCCCAAACAGAAACTCTGCACCCATTAAGCATTAACTTCCCAGTCCTCATCTCCACCCCTGGTAAGCTGTAACCTTGTACCTGGCTTTTAAAAGAAAAAGCAAGAACAGGGTAAAAGAGGAGGAAAGTGGTCAGTTCTGTAAGAAGCAGTGCAAAAT
Source organism: Myrmecophaga tridactyla (assembly GCA_004026745.1). Lineage (NCBI taxonomy): Eukaryota > Metazoa > Chordata > Mammalia > Pilosa > Myrmecophagidae > Myrmecophaga > Myrmecophaga tridactyla. Next base: position 43,329 of record PVIY010013248.1, on the reverse strand, counting down.
GGAGAGATGGCCAGGAACTAAAGTGGGAAAGAATAACCACCCAAAAATGCAAAGCAAGCTCTGTAAGAATGAAGCATCAGAGCAACTTCTCACACTTTCTACAGGTGAAAAAGCAACAATCACCCCTGGATGACAGGCAAGGGATTACCGAGTGTCCTGTTACTACAACACTGAGATCAAACGGAAGATCCAGATGTCTCTATAGGCGCCAGTCTTTGAGCTGCTACTGTCCTTACAAACTCATGTCTTTGAAGCAGCAAGCAAGGCTGAGAAGCTTGAGAGCGAGAGCAAAAAACAATCTGCAAGAAAAGTGGCAGAAAAGCTGTCGAACCGCCAATACACCTGGGTCATGCAAGAGTTTGTCAACAATTGCTAATCTAGGAATTGGTGTTGGTTCTCCTCATGAAATAAAATCTATATACGTGAAACTAGGGGCACACAGACCACACACAAATGGGAACTATTAGAACATTTGGAGAAAAGCAATTGTTCGGTTTGGGGACTTAAATGGAATGTTTTATGAAGCATAATAACTCTAAGCTGTTCCTGTCCCCGTGAGAATTTGGAAAATCTACTCCCTGTTTTCCTGCTCAGCTGGCACTAGGATGTAGCAGGGATAAGAATGAGAAAGCAGTTATTACGCAGTCTCCTCAACAATGTGAGGACGAATGTGTTTGGAGAGACTGCATTTAACTAGATTTTTCTCTGTGAGACATAATTCTTCTCTAACAAGACATTTGAACAACTCAGGAGGAAGAAGGTTGTGTTGCCAGGTTCTTACTTTTCCTGTCCTTCTCAGTGTTGGCTTCTTGATGGCAGGAACTCTGGGGGCAGGCCGACGAGGCAGGAGCTGGGGTACCTGGAGGGATTCCAGTGGTGCCATCCCAGGCCTGGGCTCTGGTTTGGGGAGCGCTTGGTCCCCCAGGACCACGGTATGTAAGGCTTCTTCTGGGGTCCCTGGAACATAAAATCACATAGCTAAAGTATAAAGAACAAGGTCATACACACCTCTGGACCATCTATAATTTACTAACGAAATGTATTTTCTTAGAATAATAAAAAAATATGGAATGCTTCACAAATTTGCGTGTCATCCTTGCGCAGCGAAATGTATTTTCTTAAAAAAAAAGTTCTTCAAAGATTGTCAAGCCTGACCAGCTAAGCTTGGTCCCAAGCTGACCTGATATTCACAGTCACCTTCTCGACAGATGTGGTGATATGGGGCCCATGGATGGTCTCAGCGGGGCTGATGAAGCCCTGAGATCACATGCAGAGTCATTTCTCAAGCAGATGATCCCAAACTCCTTAACAGCTCCGGGGGTCTCAACACCAAGAAAATGTTGGACAGATTTCAAACTCAAAACTCTATTAACCTCTACATCTCTTAAGCATTTTAAAAATAGTTTTACTGAGATATAATTCACATACCATAAGATTCACCCTTTTAAAGGGTACAGTGCAGTAGTTTTCAGTCTATTCAGAGTTGTGCAACCATCACCATTTAATTTCAGGACATTTTCATCATCCCAAAAGGACTCCCATAACTTGTCAGCAGTAATTCTCCATTTCACCCTCCCCACAGCCCCTGGAAACCAACTAATCAACTTTTCGTCTCTGTGGAATTGTCTATTCTGGACATTTCATACAAATGGAATCATGCAATATCTGTCCTTTTTGTGTCCGGCTCCTTTCATCTAGCATGTATCAGTACTTAATTATTGCTTATAGCTAAATAGTATTCCACTGTATGAATATACCACATTTCACATCTTCATTCACCAGTTATGGACATCTGGGTTGTCATATCCATGGAATTTTAATTTTTTAAGTAATGAAAGAACCCACTTGTGGTGGTGGCACCCTATGACAGTGTTTTCTCATCCTCTTGGCTCATGCCCTCCCTGAAACGTTACTTGTGAATTCAAATAAGTTAAACATAAGGACTAAAGCAAATGAGGTCATTGTAACTGTAATTGCATCTGCCTGCCAAAATGCCTATCCTCCCTCTCCAAAAGAGATTCTGGTAAAAAATCAAAACAAGAACAAAAACTGTTAATTACCAGCGATTTTGAATGTCTCAAGGAGATCCCAAGTTAAGGTGTGATTAATCTAAGTTATGTGAGCCATCAGCATCAACGGGGCAGGTGGCAGAGAAGAAGTCCCTGTCCAAGAATAAAGGGGCCACCCTTCCTGGCTATTTTTAAAAGGGGATATTGTACTTGGAGTAGGGGCATCCACTGCTAAGTGCATCTTTTTTCAGAGCCAGCAGAATGAGTTAGGAGCTGCAGCAGTAAGCTTTCTTAAAAATTAATTTTTGTTGATTTTAAGTGCCACTCAGTAATCCTGGGATTATTTTTATATATTGACTGAGTTTTGAATATCTAATTTTAAGTGAATAATAAATCTTCGTACTAGGATTTTATAAAAAACTGCTAAAGGGTACTTTCATTTAGGACTGCCTCCAGAAAAACAAAAAAGCTGATTTCCTTTCTTAGGCCACCTTTAGGCTTACAATGAAAAGAAAAGGGAAAAAGTATTTCTCCTGAGCCGGGGCAGGGAGGCCAGGGGACACCTACCTCCTTTGGCTTCCATGAGACAGCGGATGGCTGCTTCTGCCTCCTGGGCATTGGTGGTTTTGATCTGCTTGACGTTATAAGGTTTACTGATTCCAGTCCTTGCTTTGGGCTGCAGGACAGAATCAGGGAGAGAAATGGACAACAGGTAGGAAAGTGGCCTCCCACAGCATGCACACTCCCAACTGGTCTGAACACAAGTGGAAAACTTAGACGGCGAGTAACACGATAACTGCCATGGAAAACATATGTGATGGCTAACTGTATGTGTCAAGTCCGCTAGGCTGTTGCTTCCTCTTGTTTGGCAGGAAACACTAGCCTAGCTGTTGCCGTGGACATGTTCTGTAGGTGGACTTAGCATCTACAGTCAGCTGACCGAGGATCCTCACCCATTCAGTTGGAGGTCTTAACAGCAAGAACCCAGGGTTCCAGGAGATCGCAAGGAATTCTGCCTCCAGACCACAATTCCCACTCCTTCCTGAGTTTCCAGCCTAAGGAATTTGAACGCAAGAATTCAACATCCTTCTCACCAAAAATTTCAGCTTCTGGCCTGTCCTACAGATTCTGACTTGAATCACGTGAGCCAATTCGTTAAAAATCTCTTAACAAATACACACACACACATACCCTATTGGTTCTGTTTCTCTGGAGAACCTGACCGATCAGGTAATAGCCAGAAAGCATAATGAGGCCGCTCAATTTTTCATACGTGAACAGCCTTCAGGGAACATCATTCTTTGACTCAACCTTCACTGAGTCCAGCTGAAGAGGCATTATATCGTACTACGATATAATACGGCACGGTGACAAAACTCCATGGAATCCAGAAGCAATCTGGGAAAGCTGTGCACCTCAGCTGGACTTGAACTGTTACTTCCCAAGACAGAAGGGATAATGAGCGCTCCAGAGAGGACCACACATAGTCAGCCAACTGTGTCTGGACGTGATGAGTCATGGGCCAGGGAGGGGAAAGACATCAGCAGATGAGATCAGTGTGTTAAGGCCTGTTGAGCTTGGATTTGACCCAACAGGGACTGCTGAAGAATGACAGAATTGGATTGGTATTTTCAAGGGCTTTCTCAGGCAACACTGAAGGATGACCAGAGGACAGAGACAGGAATGCTGATGAGGAGGTAGGGGTCACTGTGAGCAAAGCCTCCTTCCACAGCCGAGTTGAATAAAAACTACTTCCAGATGCATGCTTCCTTGAAAGTGCTTGTCCTACCTCTTAACCCAATCTGCTGGCTGTCTCGATGGCCCCGTCTTTACCATTCTAGACCATAAAGGCCAAGTCAGTGCCTGATGCAGGTGGGCATCCAGCGTGGCTGGCTCCATACTCTGTCACTTGGGGTCCTGTGTCCGGCTTCCACCCAGCACCTGCACTCTACCTTCACCTACCTCGCCCTTCACCTCTCCTCTGTGGACCTTCAGCCACATGCAACGGCCCACTGCCACGCACGGCAACTCCACACCTCTACAACCCTACATGGCCTTTATTCTTACTGGTGCTCTCTCCACTTCATTATCTGGGCCCTTCATGTTCTTGCATCCATTCAATAATCATCTGCTGAAGACCTATGAGGCACTGGTTACAGCTCTGGTCATGCAGCAAAGAACAGGACAGACAAAAGCCCCTGCCCTTGTGAAGCTTACATTTTAGAAGAGAAGCAGAGCAGAGAGAGGTTGCTACTTGATATAACAAGTGTCAGGGAGGATTTTTCTAACAAGGAGACATCTGAGCAGCAACCAGAGGGAGAGGACACCATGCACATTGCAGGTTTCCCAGGGAAGAGCAGAGGCAATAGTACATGTAGAGGTCCCGGGAGGGACGGTGAGAGCAGATGGGGGAGTGGAGGCAGGAGGAGATGGGGCAGGGACGTGGCCTGGAGCAGGTCACAGGAGACCAGGAGTCCTCGTGAAGGCCTGGGGTTTTATTGGATGAGAGAGAAGCCTCTGGAGGGTCTGAGCAGGGGAGCAATGTGATCCGGTTTATGTTTCAAAGGATCCCTCTGGCTGCCATGTTGCGTGAACAAGAGTGAAAGTAGCAGGACCTGTCAGAGGCTACTGCAATGGTCCTGGACCTGAGAGACAGTGGCAGAGGACGGAGCGAGGTAGGATAGGGCATTTCCTCCTAGGTTTTATGAAGCAGAGGCAGAAAGCCACGCTATTTACACAAACTGGAGGTAAAGTGAAAACCCCTCTCACTTTGGGGCTTATAGGCATTGAAGCCAATTAGGGTCCAGACAGAACAGCCACCCCTCTTACCAGCTCCTTCCCACCTGCCTTACCATGCCCACGGTGGCCATGGAAGCAAAGTGGGGAAGGGAGAGGGAGTTGGGCAAGTGCTGGACTGTAACAAGGTCCAACAGGACTCGGACGCAGTCAGGTTTCAATGCCATGCAGAAAAGGAAAGCCAGAATTCATAGAGGCCTGACAAATAATTCCAAACTCCCACTGACCTCGCCACATAAAATGCGAGTGCCACCATGTGCCAGGCAAAAAGCACAAGCAGTGAACAAAACAAGACCGAGTCCTGGTCCCTTGTAGAATCTTATTTGATTGGCGGGAATAGCTAGTTGGTCTCTCCTCTCAACTAATTGTATACCAGAATGATGACCATTTTGTTGTCAAGATGACTCACCTCAATTTTTCCTTCTTTGCCTCCTCACCCCCTGCCCCGCCCCATGCCAACCACTGCCCTGTAAGCCAAGGGCAAAGGCAAAAACCAGAAGGGAAGGGAAGCAGATGGGTATAGAAACAAGACTTCTGCCATGTGGGGACACGAGTTGCTCTATCAATCATCATCTCCCCTCCAACTCCTGGCCCAGCCGTCTGCAAAGCCCCGTAAAGGGGGTGCACGGGTGGTTCAGTGGTAGAATTCTCACCTTCCACGCGGGAGACCTGGGTTTGATTCCCGGACCATAGACCTCCACCCCCCCCCCCACAAAAAAAAACCCATAAAGGGTCTGCCGTACTGAATTATAGGGCTTGGGAAGAGGGTGGCGGACAGGGAGTGGATTAAAGAGACGTAAATGTACGTCTGCAAAGAGACAATCCCATGTGCTGTTAGGAGCCAAGGCCAGACCAGGGCAAATCCTGGGTTTGAGTTGCTGACCCATTTCACTTGACACAGGACGTGGAAGAACTCACCGGCTGCTGAGGAGCTCCAGGCAGAAGTTTTGCCGTCTGCAGAATTGAATACTGCCCGTGGGTGCCAGAGGAGATGGACGCATCAGAGGCCGACTTCTTCACCATTAAGCCAGCTGTAAAAATCAACCAAGCTGGAAAAATCAACTAAGTCTCAGCTGAAGTCACTGCTACTGCAGGGCGACTTCCCAGCCAGCTGGAAGGAGACCCAGCTAGACCACAAGTCTGGGTCAAAGCAGTCGCTGCTTAGAGCAGACACAGACACGGGCGCCTGACAGCGATTTTTGCTGAGTTTCTCTTCTGACTCAGTTAACAGTTGTATCTATAATGTAGAATCACTGGAGAAGTATTATTTGAATGTAAGTTTTAATCTGCTGTGCTATGGTCTGAATTTGATATAAAAATCATGATTTTTAAATGGTTGAAAACATGCTACTATTAACCTGACCAACATCTTTCAAGTGTTTTGGGGGATATTTTAAAAATCCGAAGTGGAGGAATACACTATATTAAATTATACTTGCAGTCATTAACCCATCATGTTTCACTATACTGCCTGATCAAAGAAAATGACACACTAATGGATACCAATTCGTTCAGAAAATTAAAATTGCATGAAGCAATACATAAATGTTTAAAAAAGAGAGAGAGAATCTGGAAGTCTTTTTGTTAACAACCATAATTTCTAGGATGTCAAGTGAATTTAAAAATTTATTCTTTTATTTCTCTACATTTGTAAATTTACCACAATAATATTTATACTCAGAAAAGCAAAAACATGCTTAAAAAGGTATGCACGTCTGCCTTGCCAGTAGACTGCCATTGTGATGTAAACATAAGCCAGTATGAACCAAGTTCAGAAAGGAAAGCACTCAGGAAACCGTTATGTCGGATCGTCACATCTTCTGGGTGGAGAAAACAGCAGAGGTAAAAGACGAAGCGGTCAAAACCACAGCTTTGCTTCCAGGTTAAGGGAGGCGCGCTGGGCAAGCAAACCGCTGTTTGGGGGGAACCAGGAAGAAACCCACCACCCTGTGAGATCCAGGCTAAGGCAGAGCTCGCGGTCAAGGCCCACGGCGGGGGTGTGGTCAAGAGGCGGCCCCCCGAACACAGAAGGGGCGACACGTGGGGCGGAGGGGCCCGTGCAGTCACCGCCCTTGTTAGAGGACCTGCGTTTGCCGATTTCTAGCGCAGGGGAGGCCGTGGGAGGCCGAGGCGCCTCTCACTCGCCGGCGGCCCCAACCTCCCATTCTGCAGGATTCGAGCTGAAAGCAGCTGTAGCAAAAGCGCTGTTAAAGGAGGATGAAGAGCGGCTTTCTAAGTGAGTCCTTTCATGTGCCGGGAGAAACACAACCGTCTCTCATACTGAACACGCCCGGATTTAAGACCAAACAGGAGCCTGAGGGGGGATAAAAAGCAGCGCGTGGACTCCAACTCTAAGCGAAAGTATTTAGAATGATTTCTTCAGCAGTAGGAGACAGGTGGTTATTCCCAGCAGGCATCGTGGTTAGCGGAAAGCAAGCAAAGTCTTACTTGGAGGGGGGGGTCTCTGCGGTGGGTGAGGTGGCCGAGGCCTACTGGGAACCGACAGAGACCTGCTCGGAGAGCGGTGGCGGAAATCCCCAACTGCTTCCAGCTCCTGCTTTAACTCCACCAGGTCAGCATCATCTGGAGGGCATGGCGGAACGGGAGGAAGGCGGCCTCAGTCACGACGCGAGCGCGTCAGACTCAGGCCCGCGCCCAGGACCACCGAAGCCAGGGAGAGCTCCCGCCGGGCAGCAGGCGCTTCCATCCCGATACCGGCGTCCCTTCCGAGGGGGCAGCAGAGGCCCACCCGGAGTGGTCAGCGAACCACGGACAAGCTTGCTCGCCAGACTCGAGACACTGACTTTTTGTTTTTTGTTTTTTTTTTAAACATGGGCAGGCACCAGGAATTGAACCCGGGTCCTCTGGCATGGCAGGCGAACATCGTTGCCTGCTGAGCCACAGTGGCCCTGCCCGGCACTGATGTGTTTTAAAAGCGTAGGTGTGCTCACAGCTGCAGGGATCAACGGGACTTCCACACAGAGTAGAGGAGAAAGTTGAAAACCAGAAAGATTCACCAGATCCCAGGGAAGAGGAGTTTCTAATTCCGTACTCTAAGACATGAGGGCGTTTGGGGAAGCAGAGAATATCCTCACTCCTCTGCTAGGAGGGCGGCCTGATGTGCAGGGGCATGCTCCCAGCCTGAGATGTCCCTGCTCCCTCGTCAGGTCCACATACCGTGAGCCCACTGCAGCCACGGACAGGCGTCCATCCCCCTGACCTGGACCGTACATGCCTCCTGAGGCTGAACGGGACAAAGCAGAGGCAACTGCTTGTGACTCGTCACAGCGCGGCTTATGAACCGGGGACAGTTTTACGTCTTCTTTCCCATACAACACAGCCTGGTCCATTTTGCCCCATCCCACAAACCCAGCAGCCCCATCTTGCTCTGTTAACTCCTTCAAAAAGGCGTTATTTACACTCACACCTCCCCACCCTCGGGAGACTCCTGAGTGATGGCCACCCCGGGAGAAAGGGCTGCCTGTGCTCTGGAGAACACAGAGCTTCAGACCTCCTGTCCAGGGCGGGAGGCCCTCTGGATGGGAAAGACCGGGCTGCCTCAGTGCACTCACCAAGGCCACACTGCTGGATTGGGGTGCAGGTCTCAAACCTGCCTGTGCATCCGAATCACCTGGGGAAGTTTATAAAATGCCAGATTCCCAGGGTCCTGCCTCCCTGACCAAATACACATCTCTACGGCAGGATTCAGGAAGCTGTTTAAACAAATACTGCTGGAGATTCTATGCAGCCAGGCGGCTAAGTCACAGGGACTTGGCAAAACACCCTCCCTGGCCGGCACCGCCATCCACTTTCTTCTGGTCTCCCTTCTTAGCTGCACCTCCACGGGTCTGACTCAGGGCTGGGGATCCTGCAGAAGCTCTTCATGCCTTTCCCTTTCTCCCTCCAACTGGGGGAGACACCAGGCAGCTGGAAGGCACTCTTGGCTGCCCAGTGAGCTGTGTCACAGGATTTGCTGCCGAGACTCGGCCCACCCTCCTTCCCTGCCTTGTTACTCTAGTGGATGTTAAAGCCTACTCCAAAGACTGAGCACACTGTTTAATCTAGGGATATGCAGCTCAATCAAGATAACCTCTCAGACCTCCTTTGTGTCTGAAATGATAATGATGCTAACATATACTATTACTGTATAATTAATATCATATTAAACACAAATATAACAATATATCAGCAACTCAGGACATAGCTATTACATGTGTCTCTTATGGGATTGGATCCTTAGAAAAGTTTATAGGAAAAAAAAGTCACAAATATAAAACTAGTTCAGCAACCGTTTGAATATACAGAGGAGACAGGAATTTTCATGCATCGGGTGGTTTATAGGGGTACAAGTTGTTGTAAAAAATAAAATGAAATAACTAGAGAAGACGGGGGTTCCCCTTCCAGAGCCCAGTTTCTCCCACCTACTAGGATGCTCTCCTGTTTTATGTCCCTTTTATGGGCCCCACCCACTCAACTGACAGCATTAAAAGAAACAAAGAATGCTCTCGGTCTTGAGCAGAAACATAGGGCAGAGGTTCTTTAGAAAAGGAAGTTCCCAGCTACCTTTGTAGGTTGGGTGCTGCTTCTTTTTGGCCAGTGCTGGTGACTTGCTGGAAGGGGCCCCTACTGTGGAGCCAGGGGCCTCGGAAAGGCCGTCCGCGGAGAGTTCGCTGTCTGAGACTACAGGCTGACTCAACTCGTCCACCAGGTAGTCGTCATCGTCTTCAAGAATATCCCCTGGGAGAAGGAAGTGAATCACAGAAAACGATTAAGGTGAACACAGCTTGCCCTCATCTGTGGGTCTCTCCATTGTCAAGGCCTGTGGTTTGTAGGCACAGCCTCAGCACTCCCCAGCACCCGCCGGAAGGGCACAGGCCCAATTGGGAATGGGCTCTGCCAACTCCCAAGATTTGGCGGCGGTCCAGGCTGCAGCCCTGACACACTCCAGACCACTTTTCTCAGCAGACTAGTGTAGATGCCTCCAGGATATCATGACATACGCTATTCCTACACATGAACACTGCTGAGGTTTATCACACAAAATGCCATGTGTGCACTTCAAATATTCTTACAACTTCTACACGGTGGGGCCCTTTCAGAGATCATTAAAACTTCGTGCTGATCTTGTTATTCTGTATAGGTTAATGTGATAGCCTGATACATCCCAGAGTATAAAAAATAAAATACATCCCAGAAAATAAAAAAGTATTTGCAAAGTCTCCTTGAGGGACTGGGGAAAAACATGGAAATATTAAACTCCAAATATTAAATTCCATCTCAGGAATTCCTGATATTCTAGTAAGCATTAGGGGCTTCCAATTTAATAAGTCAAGCCCTCAATCTTGGGGTTCACCCCTATGAAACTTATTCCTGCAAAGGAAAAGCTAAGCCTACTTATAATTATGCCTGAGAGTCACCCTCAGAGAACCTCTTGTTCCTCAGATGTGGCCTCTCTCTCTAAGACAACTCTGCAAATACACTCACTACCCCTGCCCCCACCCCCACCCCAACCCCATTAGGGACATCACTCCTGGGTATAAATCTCCCTGGAAGTATAGGATTAAGAAAGCGATCTTGACCAAAAGAGGGAAAAGAAATGGAAGAAAATTAAGTTTCATTGGCTAAGAGATTTCAAACAGAATCGAGATTGTTCTGGAGGTTATTCCTATGCATAATATACATATTCTTTTTCAGTTTCTAGTATGTTAGGATAGCTAGAAGGAAATACCTGATTTTGTTGAACTGTAATCCAGTAGACTTGATTTTTGATGATGATTGTATAACTATATAGCTTTTATGGTATGACCATGTGATTGTGAAAACCTTGTGACTGACACTCCTTTTACCCAGGGTATGGGCAGATGAATAATAAAATAGAGACCAATAAATAAATAAATAAACCTCATGCTTAGGGAAATGTAAAGCAAAACCACAATGAAATACCATTTCACACCCACTAAAATGGCTAACATTATGATGACGGAAAATAAGTGTTAGAGAGGGTGTGGAGAAACAGGAAGTCTCATTTATTGTTGGTAAGAATGTAAGATGGTACAGCTATTGTGGAAAAAATTTGGCATTTCTTTAGAAAGGTAAGTATAGAATTACCATATGACCCAACAATTTTACTTCTAGATACATGCCCCAAAGAACTGAAAGCACAAACTTGAAAAGATACTTGTACACCAGTGTTCTTAGTGGCATTATTCATAATTATCAAAAAAAATTAAAACAACCAAAGAGTCCATTAACCAAAGAATGGAGTAACACAATGTGGTTTACACATATAATGGAATATTATTCAGCCATTAAAAAGAATGAAGTCATGAAACAGCCTAGATGAATGCTGAAGACCTCATGTTGAGTGAAATAAGTCAGGCACAAAAGGACAAACATTGTATGAAATCACTGATATGAAATAATTAGACTAAGCAAATTCAAAGTGTCAGAGTTTAGAATATGGGTTTACCAGGGGCAGCACTGGGCATACAGAATGGGGAACAAATGCTTAAATTGTACAGAGTTTCTATGTGGATTGATCATGATGTTTTGGTAATGGCTGGTGGTGATGGCAGCACAACACCATGAGGGCATTAACAGTGCTGAATTATATTTATGTGAATGTGATTAAAAGGGGGGAATTTTGGTTGTATACCTGTTACTAGAATAAAATTAAAAAAAATAAACAGAACTATACAACACAACAGTGAAGCCTAAGGTAAATCATGGTCTATATTTAATAGCACAATTATAAAAGTGTGATATCGGATGGTGTGATGGTGGCTCAGTGGCAGAATCCTTGTCTACCATGCTAGAGACCCGGGTTTGATTCCCAGTGCCTGCCTATGCAAAAACAACAACAAAAAGTATGCTATCATCAATTGAAACAAATGTTCCAGCAATGCCAGCTGTTAACAACAGGGTGGTATATGGGAACTTGACATTGTACATGATTTTTCTGTAAACCTACAACTTCTCTAATACAAATTTTTTTTTAAATAAAAAAAATTTAAAAACTCATGCTCATCGCTGGGACACCCTCCTGCCTGGCCCGCTTACTGACTGAGAAGCTCTCATGGAGTTACCTACCTTCTGATTCATAGTCCAAACTTGTGAAGTCACAGTTTTCCTCTAGCAAACAGGAATTGGCAGTGGGAGACACAGAGGCCATGCTATCCCGTTTTCGGATGATTTCCTCTTGCAAACCCTTCAGCCAGTCCTGTGTCTTTGGTCTAATCTTCACCGCTCTGCCTTTCACCTGCGAGAGCAGAGTAACCATCAAAAACACAAATGAATGAAAACAAACAATTCCCTCTGATCACGCACTGCTTCTCACTCAAACTCACACAAGTGGAGCCAGGCCAACCTTCATGGTCTGCTAAAATTCAGAGAAGTGGGTGGGCTGGGCCTTAGGCAGGCTGCTGCCTGGTTTGCACACATCTGGTCTAAGTAGTAGATGAACTATCACCTGCTTTTCTTTCTGGGTGAATTTTAAACCAAGATATTATCATGACTGAAGCTACAGATGAGTGGCCTATTCCAAAACACATGCTCTAAAGAGAAAGATGAAAACATTTTCTCATGTGGAGGTATGAACACAGGCAGACCCAGTAATTCAGTGGGCACTATACTCTAAAACTTGTTCTTTCTCTTTAAGAGAAAGAGAAATCCTGCATGTAGCCAGGGCTGGACATGTGGGCCATGGCAGAACCAGAGAAAAGAGTCCTAGCTCCCTCCTTCATGTGGGTTCTGCATCTAAAGGCACAGGTTGGGTGCAAGCCAAGGCAGAAGGAGAGGGGAGGGCATGGCCATGTAAGAACAAAAGGAAACTACGGAGGTTAATCAGCCCCAACGAGCCTTACCTTCATGCCATCTACGTCCAGGACGCTGAGAGCCGAGTGACTATCTGCAAAAGTCACCAGCATCTGCCCTTGGTTGATTCTGGAGTAAATAAGATTTTCCACATCAACTTGGAGAATGACTGGGTTGGTGCCCCTCAGGGACTAATGTGCCACCCTGGAACCCACGCCCACTGGGGCAACAGTTACCTGACCAGAACAATGGTCCCGTAATTCCCCAAGGTCTGCATGAGTTCAGCCCGCAGGTCTTCAGGAAACTCATTTTTCTCTTCCAGGGTTGGTGACTGCAGATTCACGATGACAGTGGCATCGAGGGGGCCCTGGAAGGAGGACACTTCCTGGAAAATTCTCTCCCGAGCATCCACATCAACTTCTTGTACTTCTACTTCCACAACAGCAAGCACAGGTCTGTGTTAGACATGAAAGGAAAAGAGATGACAATCTGGGACGAGACATCTACTGTCTTCCTTTTATAGCTGTCCTGAGCTCTGCAGGAAAAGTTCACAGCTCAACCCATTGATGCAGCCACAAGCATTTGCTAGCTGTTTTATCTTTGGCCAATCTTAGCACTATCTTGGCATTTTTCCCAAAGGATGATTTGAGAGAGAAAAAAAAAATACTATCACGCTCCAAAGATTTAACCTCGTACTCAGAAAACAGCCAGCCACCAGCAAAGATTTTTTTTAAATGGCTATACCTGGGATTGTTCAGGAAGCAGAGAAGCCCTTCTCTGTGAGAGGTTTGGTTTTTTGGAGGGCTATTTAGAAATTTGCACCAAGAGACACAAAAAATGTCCCTCTGGTTCCTCTCTTTTGAGCTAGTAATCTCACGCCTAGGACTTTATTCTAAAGAAATGGTCAGAGATTCAGATATAGCTTTACACAAGATTCTTCATTAAAGCACTGTTGACAGGAAGAGGAAAAAAGAAAATGATCAGATTGTTTCATTATGGGGAAATAGTGGTGATAGGTCCATATAATAATATATTGTGCAAACAGTAAGAATAAGGTTGTAAAAACCCATATGCCTACACAGAAAAACAGATCAGCAGGAAATAATGCAATGTATTATTACTCCACTTTCCACAAATTTAGATAATCCTTTATTGTGAGGATTATGGAACCTTATCGGAGATACTTACAACACAATACTAAGTGGAAACAAAGCATAGTACAAAATTATGTGTAATATGGTGACAACCTTTTAAAACAACAGAACACTGCAAAAATTGAGATAAGACATAATGTGATAATAGCAGCACCACATACATATACATACACAAATTTAAACTATTGTTAAGAGTTTTTCGCATCTAGAAGCAAAAAAAAAAAAGTTTGAGAAAAATCTTACAGGAGTATACACAAAATGAGTTATTTTTTAAAAATTTTCTTTTATCAGAAAATCTCAAAGAAGCCTGATGTGTTAAACAGATAAAGGAGCATCTCTGGATTAAAGTGGTGGAAGGACAGGCCATCAACTTTAAAGCTAAAGTGAAAACACTGTGCCCGGTACAGGGGAAGGCAGCGGAAACTGGTCCATAACAGCTCTCACCCTTCCTTTTTTTTTTTTAAAGAAAAGAACCACAAAAACCTCTCATTATGGGACCTTCCTTACTGCATACTAACAAATTAAATTACTATTAAGGGAATTCAGCCAAATAAGTGAGAATCTTCAATTTATCTATTCTAGTGTATTCATTGATTCTAGAGGGTTTTAAGTTGGACAGAATTCAGGGGGTTTCATTTTCATCCATCTCTAGATGAAATACAGCATTTCCTTTAATTACAACTGTAGGATATAAAACAGAAGTATTGGTAGTCTCTGTGACCAAAAGAAAACAAATATTTTTATAGAACATTATAGCTGTAGATATCTCGCAATATCATTTATCCATTATGACATTAAAGTTATGTTATTAAAACTGCTGCTAGATGCTGTTATTTAATGAGTTAATTAATTACAAAGCATATACATTACTATATCACAAATGTTTTAAAATATTTTGATAACTATTTCAAAAAAGTTGGTTTCTTTTGTAACTTTATATATATATTATTTTGAGCATGTAAAAATACATTATTCTGAGGGGTCCATAAGGGTCACCAGGCATTGCAAGGTAGTTCGCGCACAAAAAAAGGTTAAAAACAAACAAGCAACCTTGTCTAAAGAAAGGCCAAAGCTGTCTGTCTTTTTTATTTCTAAATCTCAGAACCCAGCACATAGTAGAGATCAAGCAATCTTCACTGCGTGAATGGATGGACTATACACTAAGTAATTCTTAAAACTGGATCTAAATGAGACAAAAAACATTTTAAATGAAACCCTTACAATCTTGGTAAAATTTTTAAAATCATTGCCTGAAAAGTTTTTGTAGGGAGAAAACATCACAAAGTACATATTTTTACCTTCAAATTCACAAGATACATTAAAATCATTAACTGAAACCATACTACTTCAGCATTTGTGTAAATCTTACTTTACATCGAACAATGTAGTAATTAAGATTTTAGGAAATTTGTAAGCCACATTCACACATCCATTTGAATTCAATATAATATTTACAAAATATCCTTATGAAAGCAGATCCAACAACTGATACTTTGGTGCCACTTAAGTAGCAGTTGAATAAAATTACCTGTTTGTGAAAATAATGAATGTACCTTAACACACCCAATAATTAAGTCTCTAGTAATTTAGATTGACCTCCATAGGCATTACCAGAATAAAGGAGAGTATTTCCAGTTAAGGAAACATAAATCCTGCAATTCTCAAGGCTATACCATCATTTCCTGATACCTCAGAACACTTCCTTCACCATCCTACAAATATAAACTGTCACACCTTTAGGTAAACATTTATGAAAATCTTGCACAGACTGATGACTTGATCAAATCAAAGTCACGGGGGTAGGGGAACTGAAATTCTGATTTAGCTTAAGCTGATTCCTCCTCCTATGGGGTCTCTTTTAAGTATCAGGTTAGTATATAGCTTAATCTTCCCTCTCTACTAGTCTTTCTCTCAACACTCTCCGTGGATGTTCTCATGTAGGGGGTTTTAACGCCACCTTCATTCCTGGTCTTGATGCTACTTACTTCCAGGCTCCATTTCTAGCCTTGATGGGGTGTCCAAATTCTTGCCTCTTATTTCCAATTATGCAGACAACTCAACTCATTAGATATAAAAACAAACTCCTCTTTCTCCCCTAAAACCTACTCTTCCTTTTCTAGGCCATATCTTAGTCTTCCTCAAGTATCCAAATTAAAAACTTGAGTGCTATCCTCAACCATGGTTAACTAGTCAAAGTTCTTTTGATCCTATACCAGAGACCTAAAGTTCAGCTTCTCCATTCCATCTTCACTGTTACAAACTCAATTATTGGTAAGATTTTATCAATATCCTCATCCTCTATGGTAGTTGAATTGTGTTACCCAACCCCCACCCCAACCCCCCAAAAAACCGAAACATGTTCTTAATGTTAATCCATTCTTGTGGGTGTAGACCATCATAAAAAGGATCATTTGAAGATGTTATTTTTAGTTAAGATGTGACCAAGTGAAATTAAAATGAGTCTTAATCACATTTCTGAAGACATTTTAGGGGAGAAAGCAATGGCAAGGAGCTAAAAGACAGAAATCAACAGAACTCGGAAAAGAAAAAGAAAACATTGCTATGTGATGGAAAAGTCAAGGAACCTAAGGACTGCTAATGCTACTGACCCCCAGGAGGAAGTAAGCCTTCTAGCCTCTGAATCCATGAGCCAATAAATTCCCATTGTTTAAGCCAACCCACTGTGTGCTATTTGTCATATGCTATATATGGGCTGGGAAAATAAGATATCCCTCTTACTACTTCCCTGACTCTCAAATCCACAGTTCTACTAACAACAAAGACTGACTATGTGACTCCTCCCCTTAAAAAGGTATGATGGGTTCCCCTTGTTTACAAGGCAAAATTAAAAGTCTTCAGCTGGGCACATGAGACCCTTTTCAGTGTAACCCAAACTAACGTACACGGCTTGCCCTCTATCTGTCCCCCAGGCCTCCTTATGGGTCTTAAACTCGACCTCTCACTGCTCTGTATGCAAGCCAGTCCCTTTCAGGATGCTACAGGCATTCCTCCTGTCCCTGACAGCCTTCTCTTCTTTGCCTGCAAAACTCCTAATAACACTTGTGATATAGCTCATTGTTTATGTCCCAGGAAGTGAATTTCTGCCTCAGCAGGGATTCTAAAGCTCTGTGTCCTTAGTTCTGATGCAAACCTATCATGTATTGTGATTTATCTGTGTACACATCACTCTTCCCTAATAGAAAGAGTTTCTCAAGGGCAAGGATGCTGTTAAAAGCCTGGCTCATAACATGTTTAAGATATGCTTGACGAAATAAAAAAAAAATAATAAAAAATAAAGAGGAATGAAAAGAACAAACACATGGCAAGGATGTGAGAAAACAGGCTTCATATACCACTGGTGAAATTATAAACTGGTACTATCTTCTGGAAAGAAATATGGCATATATATCATAAACCCTAAAACGTACATACCCACTGACATAGCAGTCCCACTGCAGTAATTTATCATGAAGAAATAATCAGATATTGCAAAAAAAAAAAGTACTTTCTTTTTACTACTAAAAACATCACTGCAGTGAAAAAGAAGACACAATTTACACGCCTACCAAGATAGGGCCTTGACTTAACAAGTTATCTTATAGTCATAAAGCAGAATATAACAAAAACATTAAAAATATTAATGAGAGAGTCTTCCATTTCTGTGAAGACAGAGTAGGTGTCGTTCTCCCTATTCTTCCCTCTACATACAATTAAAAAATTCCAGCTTAACATATAAACAACGAGACTGAAAAGCGAAGAGAAAAAGGCAGATCAGCAAGGGACCTTGTGACTTCTAGGAACTATAGAGTAATTGTAACGTAGGCTATAGTAAAATGGTACCTGTTATGGGGTACAGTCATAGAACCTATATATTTACACATTTCATTTGGACTTTACAATGGCTATACATGGAAATATTAACTTTATAGATGAGGAAACTGAGGTAAGAAAGCTTAGTTTGCAACTGAGGTTTTGTAACTTAGTGGGAACTAAGTTTCAAACAGATCAGTGAGTTTTCTGGAACTTCAATTTGGCTCCTCTATCCCAGAAATAAGCAAACTGAAAACTCCAACAAGGACAGACAAAAAAAGCCCCAATAGAAAATTGTTAGAGCACAGTGGGGTAAGAAACTCCAGGAATCAATCCCTCCACCAAAACAACTACTGAATTGGCAAGAACTGTCAATTAAATATTATGAAACTCTGGAGACTACTGGAACTAGTCTCTGCAGCACCAGGGAAGGTTGGATGAACTGGCTGGTAAACTGTGGTAAATACTGGAGAATTTCACCCTCTGAGTAATGGCTGCCATTCTCCATTCACCAAAACCATTTGGCAAGCAGCATTGGGGACTGCAGCTCAGGCTCCTGGTATAGCCTACTGGTGCCACGAAAAGCTATAATGACCTAATTCTCCAAAATCCAGGTGTGGTGTATGTGGTCTGATTGCTGGTCACTGCTTTTGAGCAACTACTTCAGATAGCTGGGGAACCAGCTCTGAGTGCAGCCATCATTCCAATACCCCCTTTAGACAAAATCATCAGAGGAGTCTTAAAGAAGCAGTTTATGTTTGTTGTTGTTGTCTCTCTTCTTTTCCGTTGCCCATTTTGGAGCAAAAATAGTTTGGAAAAAGTCACAAATTGATGGCACCAGTCAACAACAACAAACAAAACCCTAGCAATCCCAGAGGAGTGGGAGAACTACATTTCCAGAGTTCTAGCAACATAATACTCATAATGTCCAGTTCTCAGCAAAACAAAACACACAAAGAAACAGGAAAGCCTGGTCCACTCACAGAAATTATTTTTTACCACAAACCAGCCCAGAAGAAGCACGTACATTGTAACTATTAGTCAAACACTTTAAATCAACTATCCTAAATATGTTCAAAAAGGTAAGGAATCCACATACAAAGAACGAAAGGAAATTAGGAAAACCTTGACTGAACAAAGCAAAGAGATGAAAATTATAAAAAGGAACCAAACAGAAGTTTTAGAGCTGTAAAATTCAGTACTTGAAATGAAAAACTCATTAGGCAGAATCATGAGCAGATGTGAACAGGCAGAAGAAAGGAAAAGTGAACTTGAAGACAAGACCAATGAAATTACCCAGCATGAGAAGAAAAATTCATGAAAAAAATTGAACAGAGCCCGCGGGACTTGTGGGAAACCAGTAAGCATACCAACATAAGCATTATTAGAGTCTCAGAAGGAAAAAAGAGAAAGGGACAGAAAAATATCTGAAGAAATAATGGCTAAAAACTCCCCCAATCTGATGCAAGACATGAATATACACATCAAGGAAGAGCAGTGAACTCCAAGCAGGGCAGATTCTAAGAGACCTTCAACACCAAGACACAGTATAGCTAAATTTGTAAAAATCCAAAGACAAAGAGATTATGGAAGTATCAACAAGTGACATGCCACATACAAGGTATCCCCTATAAGATTAACAATGCATTTCCCCTCAGAAACCATGGGGGCCAGAAGACAGTGGCATGGCATATTGGAAGCCCTTTAAGAAAAAAATGTTGTTGACTAAGAATTCTGTATCTGGCAAAAGCATTTTTCAAAAATCAAGGAGAAGGCTGGCCACGGTGGCTCAGCAGGCAGAGTTCTCACCTGCCATGACAGAGACCCAGGTTTGATTTCCGGTGCCTGCCCATGCAAGAAAAGAAAAAAAATCAAGGAGAAATGAACACATTTACAGATAAATAAAAGCTGAAAGAGTTCGTTATCAGAAGACCTGCCCTACAAAAATTGCTAAAGGGAGCCCTTCAGGCTGAAATAAAAGAACAGTAGACAATAACTCAAAGTCATTAAAACAAAAACGAACATTTGTAAAGGTTAGCTACATAGGTAAATATAATATCCTGTACTATAAGTCCTTGGTTTGTAACTGCTCTTTCTCCCTATATGACTTAACAGGCAATGTGTAAAATAACATTTAAAATCTATCTTAATGAGCGTTCAACATATAAAGATGTAAAGTGAGACAACAATATAAAGGGAAAGGGTGAGACACATAGTAGAGAGTTTGTATACTACTAAAACTAGGTTGGTACTAGTCAAACTAGATTGTTATTAGGTTTATAAGACATTAACGGTAATTACAAAAGTAACCACTAAGAAAATAACTGAAAAATAGAAAAGGAAAGAAGGGAACTGAAATGGTACACTACAAAAAAGCAACTAAACATGAAAAAATTCAGTAATTGAGGAATAAAGAACATTCAAGACATGCAGAAAACAAACAACTAAATGGCAGAAGTAAATCTTCTCTTACCAGTTATTATCTTAAATGCTAATGGATTAAACTCCCCTATTAAAGGCAGAGATTGGCTGAATGGATAAAAAAGCATGATCCATCTGTATGCTGTGTAAAAAGACTCACTTTAGGTAAAAAGACACAAAGAGACTGAAAGGAAAGGGGTGGAAAAAGACCTTCTAAGCCAACAGTAAAAGAGAGCTGGAGTGGCTATGTCAAACAATAACAAAAATTTTACTTTTTTAAGTAAAAAAAGATTATATGAGACAAAGAAGGATACTACATATTGATAAAAGGTTCAATCCAGCAAGAAGATATAATTTTTATATAATATATAAACAAACATGCACTTCATAACAGAGAACTGAAATATATCAAATAAAAATTGGCAGAATCAAAATGAAAAATAATCATACAATAATAATTGGTGAGTTCAATACACCGCTTTTAATAACTGATTGTACATCTAAACAGAAGATCAATAAGGAAACAGAGGGCTGGAACAACACTATTAACCTGTTAGACTTAATGGACATATATAGAACACTTCACCCAACAACAGGATACATATTCTCTTCAAATGCACGCAGAATATTTTCCAGGATAGACCATGTTATACTATAAATAAAATCTTTATAAATTTAAAAATACTGAAATCATATACAGTATCTTCTCAGACCACAGTGGAATAAAACTGGAAAGCTGGGATATTTAAAAATATGTGGAATTTACACAACACACTACTAAACAACTAACTGGATAAAGAAGAAATCATAAAGGAAATTAGGAAATATTTTGAGACAAATAAAACAAAAACACAACATACCAGAACTTACAGGATGTCGTGAAAGCAATGCTCAGAGGAAAATTGAGAGCAGTTCATTAAATAAGAAAAAGGATAAAAAATTCATACCTAATTTCACATCCAAAGAAACTACAACAAGAAGAGCAAACTAAACTCAAAGCTAATAAAGGGAGGAAATAGCAAAGATGAGAGTAGAGATAAAAGGAATAGAAAATTGAAGAACAGAGAGAATAAAAAGAAAAAAGTTAGTTCTTTTAAAAAAGCAATAAAATCAACAATACTTTAGCCAAACTGAAAAGAAAATGAAAGAGGACACAGATAACTAAACTCAGGGGAAAAAAGTGGGGCTATTACTGACAAACTTACAGAAATAAGAGAATTAACTACAGAAATAACTTTACAGTTTATAAGAGAGTACTATGAACAAATTAGAAAACCTAGATGAAATGGACAAATATCTCAAAACATACAAATTACATAATCTAATGCAAGAATAAATAGAAAATTTCAACAGATTAGAGGTAAAGAGACTGAATAAAAATTAAAAGCCTTCCGATAAAGAAAGGTCTAGGACCAGGTAGCTCAATTGCTGAATTCTACCAAACATTTTAACAACATTTAACACCAATCCTTCTCAAACTCTTTCAAAAAATGGAAGAGGAGAAATTATTTCTTAACTCATTCTATGAAGACAGCATTACCTGATACCAAAGCCAAATAAAGATACACGCAACAAGAAAATTACAGATCAATATCTATCATGAATAACAGATGTAGAAATCTTCAACAAAACACTGTCAAACTGAGCCCAACAGAATATTTAAAAGACTATACAACATGACCAAAGAGGATTTATTCTATAAATGCAAGGATGGATCAATACAAGTCAATCAAGTAATACACCACAATAAAATGAAAGAAAAAAACCCATGATTATCTCAATTGATGCAGAAAAGGCATTTGATCAAAATCCAACATTCTTTCATAAAAAAAAAACTCAGAAAACTAGTAAGAGAAGGGAACTTTCTCAACATGATAAAGAGCAATTATGAAAAACCTACTGCAAATATCATATTCACTGGTGACAGACTGAAAGCACTCCCTGTAAGATGAGAAACAAAAAAACAAAGATGCCCGGTGTCACCACTGTTATTCAACATTGAATTGGAAGTTCTAGCAGAGATTTAGGCAAGAGAAAGAAATAAAATGCATCCAAACTGGAAAAGAAGAAATCAAACTCTCCCTACAACAGATGATATGATCCCATACATAGAAAATGCCATAGAATCCATAAGAAAGCTACTAGAACTAATAAATGAATTAAGCAAAGTTGCAGGATACCAGATAAACATGTAGAAGTTTACACTTAGGGCTCTCTACATCAGTAATGGAAAACCTGAAAAGTAAATCAAGAAAACAATTCCATTTACAATAGCATCTAAAATAATAAAGTACCTAGGAATAAAATTTAAGCAAGGAGGTGAAACACAGGTACAGTAAAAACTACAAAACATTGCTGAAAGAAGTGAAAGAATTCTAAATAAATGGAAAGACATCCCATGTTCACAGATTGGAAGGCTTACTATAGTTAAGATGGCAATACATCCTAAAGCAATCTACAAATTCAATGCAATCCCTATCAAAACTCCAGTAGTCTCGGTTCCTTGAAAAATTAGGTATAGACTTATCATACAATCCAGGAATCCCAGAAAAGATATTTGCACACCAATGTTCATGGCGGCATTATACACAATTGCCAAAATGTGGAAGAAACGCAAGTGTCCATCAACCAATGAATGGATACTCAAAACGAGGAATACACATACTACGGAATATTATTTAGCTGTAAAAAGGAATGAAGTAGAAAAAAAAGTTGATTGTGATGATAAAAACATACTTAAGCCCTCTAGCTTTCTATATTCTGGAGCAGCTAGGAGGAAATATATGAGAGGATCATATGGTAGCCCATAACAAACTCTGGGATCTGTCCTATAACCACTTGTTGATGAGTGCTTTGAAAACTATTGCTTTTTTATTTCTTTGCTTTGTATATATGTTATACTATACAATAAAAAAAGTTAAAAAAAAAGGAATGAAGTAATGATATATGTGATAACATGAATGACCCCTGAAGACACCACGTTGAGTGCAATAAACCAGACACAAAAGGACAAATAAGTATGATCTCACTGATATGAATTAATTAGAATAAGTAAACTCAGAATATAGATTAACAGGGGCTAAGGTGGAGTTAGGGAATGGAGAGTTAATGCTTAATTTGTACAGAGTTCCCATATGGATTGCTTATCAAGTTTTGGCAATGGATGGCAGTGATGGTAGCACAACATTGTGAATATAATTCACAGCATTGAAATATATATCTGAACGAAACTCAAAGGGGTAATGTTAGGTTGCATATATGGCAACCAAATAAAACTTTTTAAAAAATCTATGAAACTACATTACACAAACCTAAGTTTAAACCATGGACTATAGTTAATAGTAAATTATAAAAATGCTTTTTCATAAATTGTAATAAATGTATACCACACTAATGCAAGGTGTTAATAATGGGGGTATATGTGCACTCCATTTTATGCATGATTGTTCTGTAAACCCACAACGTCTCTAACAAAGAAAAAAAATCCTGGATTCTGTTTTGCAGAAATGGAAAAGCTGATCCTCAAATTCATACAGAATTGCAAGGGACCCCAAACAACCAAAACTATCCTGAAAAAGACAAGAGTTGGATGACTCAGACTTCCTGATTTTAAAACCTATTACAAAGTTATAATAATTAAAATAGTATGGTATTGGCATTAGGATAGACATATATACCAATGGAATGGAATTGAAAATCTAGAGATAAACCCATACATCTATGGTCAGTTCCTTTCGACAAGGGTGCTAAGGCCATTCAATGAGGGTGGGGGGGGTGGCGATAATCTCTTGCACAAATGGTGCTGGGTCAACTAGAAACCCACATATGAAAGAATGAAGGGGAACACCTACCTCTCACTATCTATAAAAATTAATTCCAAATGGATCAATGACCTAACTATAAGAGCTAATACTATAAAACTCTCACAAGCAAACATAAGGAAATATCTTCAGGACCTTGTAGCATGCAATGGAGTTTTTGATTCTTGCACCAAAGTGCGACCACCAAAAAAGAAAAAATAGATTAAATAGACTTCATTAAAATTTAAAACTTTCATGCAAAGGGCATCATCAAGAAAATGAAAAACAACCTATAAAGCAGAAGAAAATATTTGAGAACCATATATGGTAGGTTCAACTGTGCACCCCAGTTTGGACCTGGCCTTGGTCTGTATTCTGTAAATAAGATCCCTTCAAAATGTTACTTCAAGTAAGATGTGGCCCAAGTGAATCAAATTGGGCTTTAATCCAGATTACTAATGTGCTCTTTCTAAGCCCTGGATGAGTGAACATTAGATGGACAGAGAAGCCACTGAAAACAGCCAAAAGCTAGAAGTCAATGGCACCTGGAGGAGAAAGGAGAATACATCACCATGTGTACTGCCATGTGATGGAAAAAAAACTAAGGAACACAGAAGATTACTGGCCAGCCAGAAGACACTGCCAACAAGAGAAAGCAAACATTCTAGCCTCTGAAACTTGAGCCAGTAAATTCCTGTTGGGTAACATCATCAACGTGCTGACATAAGACATATCTTAGAAAAGCCTCCCCTCAGAATCACCTACCAAAAAGGGCAAATTTCACTTGCTTGGAACTCTGGAAGGATGATAAAGACTCAAGAAAGACTCAGAAACACTGAATTAAAGAAAAAGAAAAACAATTTCCAGACCAAATAGGAGATTTTCTTCCCAGATCTGCCAGTCCAGACCCCTCTTGTGCACTTAGTCCCATGGAAGTTAGGAGTCACACAGAGGCAGCACAGCACTGAAGAAAAACTCAGTGCTAATAGCCTACTCAATGGGAAATAACTGAAAGCTTTCCCTCCAAGACCTGGAACAAGGCAAAGATGCCCAGTGTCACCACCGTTATTCAAAACTGTACTGGAAGTTCTAATCAAAGCATTAGGGCAAAAAAGAGAAATGAAAGGCATCCAAATTGGAAAGGAAGAAGTATAACTTTCACTATTTGCAGATGACATGATCCTATATATAAAAAGCCCTCCAAAATCTAAAACAGAGCTAGTAGTACTAATAAACCAATTCAACAAAGTGGTAAGGTACAAGTTCAACTAGCAAATATCAGTTGTATTTCTATATAGTAGTAATGAGCAATCTGAGGAGGACATCAAGAAAAAAGTTCTATTTACAATAGCAACTAAAAAAATCAAATACCTAAGAACAAATTTAACCAAGTATGTAAAGGATAAGTACATTGAAAACTACAAAACTTTGCTGAAAGAAATCAAAGAAGACCTAAATAAATGGAAAGACATTCTGTGTTCATAGACTGGAAAACTAAATTGAATTATGTCAAATTCTACCCAAAATGATTTATAGATTGAACACAAACCCAATCAAAATTGTAACAGCCTACTCAACTAAAATAAAAAATTGTCAAATCTATTTAGAAGAGTAAGATCCAGAATAGCCAAAACCAAATTGTAAAAGAAGAAGGTTGGAGGACTCACATTTCCTGACATTAAAGCTACAGTGGTCAAAGCAACATGGTAGTGGCACAAGGATAGATATACTGACGAATAGAATTGAATTACAAGTTCAGAAATAAACACATCTATTTGTCAGCTAATTTTTTATAGGGCTGCCAAGTTCTCTCAATTGGGAAAAAATAAGTATCTTCAACAAATGGTGCTGGAAGAACTGCATATCCACCTGCAAAAAAATGAAGGATGAATCCTCTCTCACTCCATATGCAAAATTAACTCAAAGTAGATCAAAAGTCTAAATAGAAGAACCAGGAATATAAAACTCCTAGATAAAACATAAGGAAGCATATTCAGGATCCTGTGTTAGGCAATGATTTCCTAGATGTTACACACAAAGCAAAGCAATAAAAGAAAAATATATAGGACCTTCTCAAAATTAAAAACTTTTCTTCCTCAAAGGACTTACTCACAAAATTAAAAAGACAACCTACTCAATGAGAGAAAGTATTTAGAAACCACATACTTGATAAGAGTTTACTATCCAGACTGTATCAGCAAATCCTACAACTCAACAATAAAAAGACAAACAACCCAATTTTAAAAACTGGTAAACACCAGAATAGACATTTCTCCAAAGAGGATATACAAATGGCTAAAATACATATGAACGTGGCCACTACTTAAAAAAAAAAACAAAAAAAAACGAAGGCAAAAGAAAACTACAAGTGTTGGAAACAATGTGGACAAAAAAATGGGAAATGTAAAATCCCCATTCATCACTGGCAGGAATGCAAAATGATGTAGGCACTGTGGAAGATAGTTTGGCAGTTCCTCAGGAAGCAGTTCCTTTACATCTACAGTCTGGCACTCCAGCTACTAGGTATTTACCCAAAATAACTGTTGGCAGGACTTTAACAGATTATTGCTGTTCCATGTGGTATTACAATTATCAAAAGATGGAAG
Organism: Myrmecophaga tridactyla; assembly: GCA_004026745.1. Taxonomy (NCBI): domain Eukaryota; kingdom Metazoa; phylum Chordata; class Mammalia; order Pilosa; family Myrmecophagidae; genus Myrmecophaga; species Myrmecophaga tridactyla. The sequence goes on along the minus strand of PVIY010013248.1, from coordinate 16,921 downwards.
TGACACAATTGTCCACCAACCGATGAATGGATAAACAGAGCATGGTATATGTGTATAATGGAGTATTCATTCCGTCATAAAAAGGAATTAGCTCCTAAAACCTGGAGTTCTGCAGGTCGAAAAGAAGGGAAAAGAGAAGGGCTTGGAGGAGAGTGTATATATAATTACCAGTAAGGATAAACTAAAAGGATAAAAAGAGTGGGGGAAAAAAGAAGAGATGAAATATGAAAGCCAAAGGATAGGTCAAGATGTTCTATCTATTGATGAGAGTGGTGTATTGAAGTCTCCAACTATTATTGCTGTAGAGACATACATAATATATATATATATATATATATAACTGTTGCTCAGTGGCAGCATTCTCGCCTGCCATTCTGGAGACCTGGGTTTGCTTCCTGGTGCCTGCCCATGACAAAAACAAAAGAAAGCCAAAGAATAAAGTGGTTGAAGTAAGTATTGCCTTTACAGTAATAACAGTGAATGTTAATGGATTAAACTACTCAACCAAAGACATGGATTGGAAAAGTGGATTAAAAAACATGACCCATCTGTAGACTGTTTACAAGAGACCCAAGGATACAAATATTTTGAAAGTGAAAGGTTGGAAAAAAATTCCACGGAAACAAGAGCTGGGGTAGCTACACTTGCACTTCAAAGGCAAGAATGTTATGAGAGACAAAGAAGGACATTATATGTTAATAAAAGGGACAATCCACCAAGAAGAAATATCATAAATACTTATGCACCTAAACACAGTACCCCAAAATATAGAAGGCAAACACTGGCAGACCTGAAGGGAGCAACAGATTTCTCTGCAATCATAATAGTTGAAGACTTCAATACACCACTCTCATCAATAGATAGAACATCTGGACAGAGGATCAGTAAGGATATAAAGAACTTGAATAATATCATAAAGTAGACCTAGTAGATATATACAGAACACTGCACCCCTAAACAGCAGGATTTACATTCTTCTCCAATATTCATGGGTCATTTTCAAGGACAGGCCACATGTTGGGTCACAAAACAACTGTGAATTTATAAAGATTAAAATTACACAAAGCACTTTCAATGATCAAAATGGAATGAAGCTGGAAATCTCCAGGTAGAGAACTGGAAAATTTACAAATATATGGAGGTTACACAACACACACTTAAAGAATTGGCAAGTCAAAGAAATTGCAAGAGAGATCAGTGACTATCTTGAGATGAATGAAAAAGAGAACACAACACAATAAATGTCATGGGATTCTGCAAAGGCAGTGTTGAGAGAGAAATTTGTAGCCCTAAATGCCTACATTAAAAAAGAAGAAAGAGCTGACATCAAAGACCTAAATACACAGCTCAGAGGAACTAGAAAAAGAACATCAAACTAATCCCAAAGCAAGCTGAACGAAAGACATAACCAAGATTACAGCAGAAATAAATGAAGTTCAGAATATTACAAAAACCCAAAAGATAGAATAAATGAAACCAAAAGTTGGTCCTTTGAAAAGCTCAATACACCCTTAGTTATACTGATACAGAGAAAAATTGGAAGATGTAAATAAATAAAATCAGAAATGAGAATGGGGACATCACCACTAACCCCAGAGAAATACAAATGATCATAAGAGGATACTATGAACAACTATATGCCAATAAGCTAGACAACATAAATGAAATGGTCAATATTCTAGAAACACATGAACAACCTACACTGACTCCAGAAGATACAGGAGATATCACCAAACCAATCACAGGTAAAGAGATGAGATTAGTCATCAAAAACCTCCCAACAAAGAAAAGCCAGGACCAGATGTTTTCACAGCTGAGTACTACCCATCATTCAACAAGAGTTAGTACCAAACCTGCTCAAACTCTTCCAAAATAGTTGAAGAGGGAATGCTCCCTAACTCGTTTTATGAAGCCAACATCACCCTAATAATAAAGCCAGATAAAGATACTACAAGAAAACCAAAGACTAACATTTTCAATTAATAGACTAGAACTGCACATTAAAACAATTATACACCACAATCAAGTATGTTTTATTCAGGTACGCACAGGTGGCTCAACACAAGAATATTGATTAATGTAATACACCATAACAATGGTGAATAACAGTCGCCACTGTTACTCAACATTGTGCTAGAAGTTCTAGCTAGAGCAGTTGGAAAAGAAAAAGAAACAAAAAGCACCCAAATAGGAAAAGAAGAAAAACTTTCACTATTTGCAGATGATATGATCCTATACCTAGAAAGTCCCCCCAAAATCTAAGGCAAAGCTAGTAGAGATAATAAACTTGTCCAGAGTTCCAGAAAGATGGCCAAATAGGGTAGTTCAAGTTCAGCCCTTTAAGGGACAGGAGAGCAACTGAGATGGCGATTCAAGAGCGCAACTGACCTGGGAGAGCCTTCTGCACCACATAGGATGGCCCTGGATGCAGAGGCCTAGGAACTGAGACGCAGAAAGCCGGAGCCTGGCACAGAGGCATGAAGCCCGTGGGAGTGCAGACAGGGAAACGGGGAGACGGGGACTAGGAAATAAGCCAGGCCGCGTTCCTTGAATGCGCTACCCTCACCAGTGCAGTCCTGTGACCCATAACACACCCCACACTGCATGCGCCTGAACCCTGTCACTTGCCCCCCTCCAAGCGTCCCTGTCCCACCAACCTTCAATGTGTGTACCCACCTCCCCCACCCCAGGTGCAGCCCAATCCACCTCTCCTGCACATCTCCCGAGCACTACCTCCCTCTCCCTGTTCCCTGCAAGCTGTTGTCAGCTCATAGAAACTGCTGGCACATACCTTTGTACCCAGGCTACACCCACACCCCACCCATAGTGTTGCACAGCCTTACCCTATGCCCCCCTGAGCTCTGCACATGAGTTTACAGCACTCCTAGATGCGCACATGCACATGGGCCCCCAATCACATCCTTCAGCTCTGAGAATATTAGGTTATGGCACTCCCAGACTTGCGCACGTGCACAGCCCTTAGTCACGCTTCCCAGCTCTGAGAAAGCACTGACCTGCACAGCCAGATCACATCTGCCCCCAACCCAGGAAGGCAGGAAGGCTGTCACAGCTCTACACATGCGCACAAAGGGCCCCATGCCTAGACCAGCACACACCAGGGTTACGTCCCCTAGATCAGTGCACCTGCACAGCTACATCCTCCCTGGCTGCTGGGTGCCCACGTTCACAAGCACCAGTATAACATCCCCAACCTGTGCCTATACCTGCCCTGAAACGAATCACCGCACTGTTGTGCCCCACCCTGTACCCTGCTCCCTGCTGCACATCCATCCTGCAAACATGAGGCCTTACCTACTGAAAGAAATCAACTCCCAAAGTAAATCAATCAAGATATTTACATGTGTCATGATCAGGTTCATGAGCAACTTGGCCAAGTGGTGGTACCTGTTTGTCTGGTTGGGTAAGTGCTGGCCTATCTGTTGCAATGCGGACATTTCATAGAATTAGATCATGATCATGGCAGCTGCATCCACAGCTGATTCCATTTGTAATCAGCCAAAGGGGAGTGTTTTCTGCAATGAGTGATGTTCAGTCTAATCACTGGAAGCCTTTTAAAGAGGATTCAGAAGAGACAGGCTTTCTTCCTGCTTTGGCTGGCGAGCCTCTCCTGTGGAGTTCATCCAGACCCTCCAATTGGAATCATTGGCTTCACAGCCTGCCCTGTGGATTTTGAACTCTGTGTTCCTGCGGTCATGTGAGACACTTTTACAAATTTTATATTTGCGAGTGTTCCCTGTTGATTCTGTTTCTCTAGAGAACCCTAACTAATACAACATGTGACAAAGACAGCAGAACATCACTAAGCATATCACAATGCAGACAGATGTAGCCCAGCCTAAAGACCAAATTAAAGCACCAGAGGAGACACAGACATTGGGACAACTAATCAAATATGTTCATATAACTATACTTAATAAAATAAGTGGGATGGCATATGGCATAAGGAGACCAAAAAGACAGAAGAAAAGCATAAAGATGAATTTGAAAGGATAAATAGAAAAATAGCACATATCACAGAAATTAAAGACTCTGTTGACCAAATAAAAAACCTACTAGAGGCACACAACACCAGATTCAAAGAGATAGAAGAAAGAAGAAATGATATAGAGGACAGGATGGCCGACTTCGACCACACAAAACAGCAAATGGCAAAAAAGATGGCAAAAATTTGAATTGGATCTCAGGAAATGATGGACAAAACAAAGTGCACAAATATAAGAACCACTGGTGTCCTAGAAGGAGAAGAGAGGAGTAAAGGGCTAGGAAGATTAAATGATGATATAGTGGGGGGAAATTTCCCAACCCTTATAAAGGACATATATATATACACACAAGTCAAAGAAGCCCAACGAACTCCGAATAGAATAAATCTAAATAGGACTTCCCCAAGACACATACTAATCAGTCTGTCAAATGTTGAAGAGAAGCAGAAAATTCTGAAAGTGGCAAGAGAAAAACAATCTTCTACATACAAAGGAAACCACATAAGACTGAGTTCAGGCTACTCAACTAGCACCCTGGAGGCGAGAAGGCAGTGATATGATACATTTAAGATCCTGAATGAGAAAGACTTCCAGCCAAGAATTCCGTACCTAGCCAAACTGTCCTTCAAAACTGAGAGAGAGATTAAAGTTTTCACAGACAAACAAGTCCTGAAAGAATTTGTCAACAAGAGACCAGCCCTATAAGAAATACTAAAAGGAGTTCTGCTGGCTGAAAAAATAAGAGGAGAGGGAAGTCTGGAGGAGGGCACAGAATCGAAGAGGGTAACTTAAAGGATAAAAAGAGAAAGAGGGAAAAGAATATATAGATCTGACAAATAAAATAAAAAAGATAAGATGGTAGATTCAAGAAATGCCTTTTCAGTAATAACTTTGAATGTTAACAGACTAAACTTACCAATTAAAAGATACAGATTGGCAGAATGGATGTAGAAATATCCAATTCAGCTATATACTGCTTACAAGAGACTCATCTTAGACACAAGTATACAAATAGATTGAAAGTGAAAGGATGGGCAGAGATGTTCCATGCAAGTTCTTAACAAAAGAAAGCAGGAGTAGCTACACTAATATCAGACAAAATAGACTTTAAATGTAAAGACATCGTAAGAGACAAAGAAGGACACTATATGCTAATTAAAGGTCAATTCACCAAGAAGATATAAGAATCATAAATGTTTATGCTCCTAATCAAGGAGCTCCAAAGTACACGAGACAGACATTGGCAAAACTGAAGGGAGCATTAGATGCTTCAACAGTAATAGCAGGAGAATTCAATACACCACTCTCCTCTATAGATAGAGCAACCAGACAGAAGATCAACAAGGAAATAGAGAAGTTAAACAACTTGATAAATGAATTAGACCTAAGAGATATATATAGGTCATTGCACCCCCAAACACAAGTATATACATTGTTCTCTAGTGCTCATGGAACATTCTCCAGGATAAATCATATGCTGGGGCACAAAACAGTCTTCATAAATTTAAAAACATTATTCAAAGCACTTTCTCTGATCACAATGGAATGAAGCTGGATCTCAACAACCACCAAAGAATGAGAATATTCACAAATATATGGAGATTAAAGAACATACTTTTATACAACCAGTGGGTCAAAGAAGAAATTGCTAGAGGAATCAATAACTATCTGGAGTCAAATGAAAATGAGAATACAACTTATCAGAACTTATGGGATGCAGCAAAGGCTATGCTGAGAGGGAAACTTATAGCCCTAAATGCCTATATAAAACAATAAGAGGGTGGGCCATGATGGTTCAGCAGGCAGAGTTCTCGCCAGCCATGTCAGAGACCCATGTTTGATTCCCAGTGTTGCCCATGCCAAAAAAGAAAGAAAGTGCAAAAACTGAGGACTTCACTGCTCACCTAGAGGAACTTGAGAAAAAACAGCAAACTAACCCCAAAGCAAAGAGAAGATGAGAAATAAGAAAGATTAAAGCAGAGTGAAATGAATGGAAGAACAAAAGAACAATAGGAGGAATCAATAAAACCAAAAGTTGGTTGTTTGAGAAAATCAGCAAAATTGAAGGACTACTAGCAAGGCTGACAAAGAAAAAAAGAGAGGATGCAAATAAGCAAAATCAGAAATGAGGAGAGCGTAACCACAGACCCTGAAGAAATAAAAAAATCATAAGAGGATTCCATGAACAACTATGTGCCAAACTAAACAAATTAGATGAAATAGACAAATTCCTGGAAACACACAAACAAGCTACACTGACTCAGGAAGAAATAGAAGATCTCAACAAACCAATCACAAGTAAAGCGATTCAATCAGTCATCAAAAATCTTCCTACAAAGGAAAGCCCAGGGCCAGATGGCTTCACAGGGGAATTTTATCAAACATTATCAAACATTCCAAAAGGAACTAACACAAATCCTGCTCAAACTTTCCAAAAAAATTGAGGAAAAAGGAACTCTACCTAACTCATTTTATGAAGCTAATATTTTAATACCAAAACCAGGTAAGGATGCTATAAGAAAGGAAAACTACTGGCCAATCTCCCTAATGAGCATAGATGCAAAAATTCTCAACAAAATATTAGCAAATCGAATCCAACAACACATTAAAAGAATTATACATCACAGCCAAGTGGGGTTTATACCAGGAATGCAAGGATGATCAACACAAGAAAATCGAAAGTAAAAAAATCATATGATCATCTCGAATGATGCTGAAAAAGCATTTGACAAAATTCAACATTCTTTTCTGATAAAAACAACCCAAAAGATAAGAATGAAATGTAACCACCTCAGTATGATAAAGGGAACATATGAAAAACCGATAGCCAGCATCATACACAATGGAGAGAGACTGAAAGCCTTCCCCCTAAGATTAGGAATGAGACAAGGATGCCCACTGTCACTACTATTATTCAACATTGTGCTAGAAGTTCTAGCTAGAGCAATCAGTCAGGACAAAGAAATAAAAGGCATCTAAATTGGAAAGGAAGAAGTAAAACTTTCATTATTTGCAGATGACATGATACTATACTTGGAAGATTCTGAGAAATCTACAGCAAAGTTACTTGAGCTAAAAAACACATTCACCAAGGTGGGAGGATATAAAATTTATGTGCAAAAATCAGTAACATATCTATACACAAGCAATGACCTAGCTGAGGAGTCAGTTAAGGAACAATTTCCATTCAAAATAGCAACTAAAAGAATCAAGTACTTAGGAATGAACTAAACTAGGGATGTAAAGGACTTGTACATAGAAGACTACATAACATGGCTAAAAGAAATCAAAGAAGACCTAAATAGGTGGAAAGACATTCCCTCCTCATGGATAAGCTAAATATAGCTAAGATGTCAATTCTACCCAAATTGATCTACAGATTCAACACAGTACCAATCAAAATTCCAACAACCTACTTTGAAGACTTGGAAAAGCTAGTTACCAAATTCATCTGGAAAGAAAGAGACCCCAACTAGAATAGCTAAAAGCATCCTTAAAAAGAAGAACTAAGGGAGGATTAACACTTCCTGATTTTAAACCAGTCCAGCAAAGTAGCAGGACACAAGATCAATACACAAATATCAGGAGAGTTTCTATACACTAGTAATGAGCAGTCTGAGGAGAACATCAAGAAAAAAATGTCATTTATAATAACCAAAAGAATCAAATATCTTGAAATAAACAACTAAGGATGTAAAGGCCTAATATACAGAAAAGTACAAAAATATTGCTGAAAGAAATCAAAGAAGAACTAAATAAATGGAAAGACATTTTGTGTTCATGGATTGGAAGACTGAGTAAGTTGTCAATTCTATCCAAACCGATTAACAGAATTGATGTAATCCCAATCAAAATTCCAACAGCCCACTTTAAAGAAACGTAAAAGCCAATTATCAAATTTATACAGAAACAGAGTGGAGAGGTTATCCTGGAGGTTATTCTTACGCATTGAGTAGATATCACCTTGCTATTCAAGATGTAATGGAGAGGCTGGAGGGAACTGCCTGAAAATGTAGAGCTGTGTTCCAGTAGCCATGTTTCTTGATGATATGATGATTGTATAATGATATAGCTTTCACAATGTGTGTGATTGAGAAAACCTTGTGTCTGATGCTCCTTTTATCTACCTTGTCAACAGATGAGTAGAACATATGTAATAAAAATAAATAATAGGGGGAACAAATGTTAAAATAAATTTAGTTTGAAATGCTAGTGATCAATGAAAGGGAGGGGTAAAGAGTATGGTATGTTTATTTTTTATTTTTCTCTGTTTTCGTTTTATTTCTTTTTCTGTTGTCTTTTTCTGAATTGATGCAAATGTTCTAAAAAAGATCATGATGATGAATATGCAAAACTACGTGATGATATTGTGAATTACTGATTATATATGTAGAACGGAATGATCAAAATAGGAATGTTTGTGTTTAATTGACGGTTTTTTTTTTTGTATTTAAATAAATAAATAAATGAAAATGAAAAAAAAATTAAGTTGGGGCAACTGTGAAAAAAAAAATTCATGGAAGGGTAAGGGATGCCAACTAACCAGAGAACAATGAGGTTGAAGGACTCACACTTCCTGACTTTAAAGCATATTGCAAAGCTATGGTGGTCAAGACAGCACTGTACTGGCATAGAATTAGACTTACTGACCTATGGAACTGAACTGAGAGTTCAGAAATGGACCCTCACATCTATGGTCAACTGATTTTTGGCAAGGTTGCCAAGTCCCACTCGACTAGAACAGAACAGTCTCTTCAAAAATGGTGCTGAAAGAACTGGATATCCATATCCAAAAGAATGAAAGAGGACCCCTATCTCACACCTTATATAAAAATTAATTTAAAATGGATCAAAGGCCTAAATATAAGAGCCAGAACCATAAAACTTCTAGAAGAAAACACAGGGAAGCAAGATACTGTGGTAAGCTGTGGTTTCTTAGACTTCACACCCAAAGTGCAAGCACCAAAAGAAAAACAGATAAATGGGACTGCCTCAAAACTGAAGACTTTTGTGCTTCAAAGGACTTTGTCAAAAATGTGAAAAGGCAACCTACTCAAAGGGAGAAAATATTTGAAAACTACATATTTTATAATGGTTTAATATCCAGATTATATGAGGAAATGCTACAAACAGACAAACAACCCAATTTAAAAATGGCCTCAAGACTTGAATAGACATTTCTGCAATGAGGAAATACAAACGGCTAAAAACCACATCAAAAGATGTTCAACATCACTAGCCATTGGGAAAAGCAAATCAAAACCACAATGAGATATAATTTCATACCCACTAAAATGGCTACTATTAAAAAATAAGGAAACAACAAATGTTGAAGAGATTGTGGAGAAATAGGAACAATCATTCACTGCTGGTGGGAATGTAAAATGGTTCAGCTCCTGTGGAAGACAGTTTCGTGGTTCCTCAGGAAGCTAAGTATAGAACAGCAATATGATCCAACAATTCTGCAACTAAGGAAATACTCAGAAGAACTGAAAGCAGGGAAGCGAACAGACATTTGCATATCAGTGTTCATGGTGGCATTACTCCTAATTGCTAAAAGATGAAAGCAACCCCAAGGCCCATCACCTGATGAATGGATAAGCAAACTGTGGTATATACATGTGACGGAATAGTATTCAGTCATAAAAATGAGTGAAGTTCTGATACGCGCAACAACATGAGTGAACCGTGAAGACATCAAGTTGAGTGAAATAATTCAGACACAAAAGAAAAACATTGTATGATATCACTAACAGGGAATAATTAGAATAAGCAAACTCAGGGTCAAAATCTAGATGGGGCAGGGACAGAGAACAGGGCATTATGGCTTAGAATATACAGTGTTTGCACTTGGAACAATGGAAAGTGTTTTGGTAATGAATGTTGGTGAGGGCTGCAAAACTTTGTGAAGGTACTTAACAGCACTGAAATACATATATATATATCTGAATGTAGTTAAAGGGGGAAACAATAGGTTGTATGTATGGTAATAGAATAACAATTTCTTGAAAAATCCACACCACGGCACTACACAGTGATCCCTGAATTAACTACGCACTATAGTTAATAGTACAATTTATAATAATTTGCTTTCTTCAATTGTAACAAACGTACTACACCAATGCAAGCTGCTAATAATAGTGGAGAATACAGGAATCCTGTATTTCATGCATGAATGTTCTATATACTCACAACTTCTCTAATAAAAAAAAGAAAGTTAAAAAGAAAGATAACAGGATAATCTCCAATCATTTGGAAAGAAACCAATACACTTCTGAACAATCCATGGTTCAAAGAGAAAGTCTCAAGGAAAAATTTTTAAAAATACACTGAACTAAGTTAAAATAAAAATATAACATATTAAAACTTGTGGGACACAGCTAACGTAATGCTGAGAGGGAAATTTTATTTCATTAAATGCAAAGAAAAAAGGAAAAGCCTAAAATCTGTAATCTAAGCTCCTGCCTAAAGAATCTAGAAAAAGAAGAGCAAAATGAACTCAAAGCAAGCCGAAGTAAGGAAGGAAATAATAAAGATAAGAACAGAGATCAATAAATTAAAAACAGAAAAGTCAGATTCAAAAATCAATGAACAAAGAAAAAATAATCAATGAAACAAAGATCTGGTTCTTTGAAATGATCAATAAAGCTGACAAACCTCTGGCAAGACTGACCAAGAAAAAAAAAGAGAGAGAACACAATTTACCAACATCAAGAATGAAACAGGCCCAGCAGACCCCACAAGTATGAGGGAACAGGAGGAACAACTCTATACACATACATTTGACAGTTTAGATTTTAAACCCTGACCGCCTCCAAAACAAGCCCAGATGGTTTCATTGTAGAATTCTACCAGATGTCTGAATTATTAAACCCCTCAAAAAAAAAACCAAAAAAACAGCAATTCTATACAATTTCTTCCAGGAAAAAAGAAGAGGAGGGAACACGTCCCACATAATTTTAGGAAGCTAGTGTTAACTGATACCCAAATCAGACTGTCCCCCAAAAAGAAAACTTTAGATCAATATTCCTCATGAACACAGATGAAAATATCCTTCAACTATTAGCAAACTGAATTCAGCAATATATAAAAAGAATACATACACCATGACCAAGCGGGGTTTATTCAGAGGATGCAAGGTTGGCTCGACTTTAGAAAAATCAATGTGAGCTACAATATTAACAGGCTAAAAGAAGGAAAATCACATGGTTGTATAAATTAATGCAGAAAAGGCATTTGACAAAATCCAACACCCACACCTACTAATGATAAAATTCTCAGAAAAATAATATAGAGGAATTTGCTCAACTTGATAAAAAAACATCCACACAAAACCTATAGCTAATGTTATACTTAATAGTGAAAAAGGATGCTTTTCCCCTAAGATTAAAAAAGAAAATCTCACCACTCTTACTTAACATAATACTGGAATTTCTAGCCAGTGCAATAAGTCAAGAAAAGGGAATCAGAGACATACAGTTCAGAAATATATAAGTAAAACTGTCTCTAATGGTAGATATCATGATTGTCTATGTAGAAAAAACCAAGGAATCTAAAAACAAAAACAAAAAAACCTCCCAGAACTAATAAACGAGTTCAGTAAGTTCACAGGATACAAGATAAACACTCAGAAATTAATTGTATTTCTATGTACTAGCAATGAACATATGGATACCAAAATTAAAAAAAAGATACATAGCAAACCATTACTAGACAATGTGTTATAGGATGGGATGATGGATCATTTTTGTGTGTATTCAAATATTTTTCCCTAATTGTCAATCATCAAGATGGTTTCTACTTTTGCAATTAGAAAAGTCGGTAAAAGTCTAAGGAAGATGCATCTCAAACTGCTGCGGCCAGATGTGCATACTAGTTTCTCACTTCTGAGTAAAGGCTACTCCATCCTTCCAGTTGCCAAAAACCTTGGAGTCAGCCTCAATTCCTTTCTCTCACACCCCACTGCGAATCTATGCCGAATCCAACCACCTCTCATCACCACCTCCTACTGCCCTAGGGCGAGCCACCATTGTTTCTTCCCTGAGGTACCACCATCGTGTCCTCCCTGGCTCCCTGCTTCTGCCTGGTCCCCCGACAGTCTCTGACTGAGTCCACTAAGACCTCAGTCAGACATGCCACTCCTCCGCTCAGAATAAAATCCAAAGTTCTCTTCATAACTGACAGGGTTTCATATAATCGTGTTTTCTTGTGCATTTTATCCCTTTGTATCTCTTCCCTCACTCTTTCTCCTCCAGCCTCTCTGTTTGCCTGGTCTGATGTTCACCGACAGCTGCCACTGCCAGGACTTTGCACGCTTATCCCCCTATATGAAATGCTCTTTCCTCAGAGAGCCACATGGTTTGCATTCTCATTTCCTTCTCAAAGACCTTCTTGTTGGAAAGGTCTTCCCTGAACATTGGGTATAAAACAGCATCAAACCCTCATCTTTCCTTCTGACACTCCATTTTTCACATAACGCTTGTATTTGCTTGCTGCCTACCTCTGCTCACTAGAAAATAAGTTTCATGAAAAATTGATTTTTGTTTTGTTCACTGCTTATTCCCAGGGCCAACCACATGGCCTGGCAACTTAGGTCCCTCAATAAACATTTGTTGAATATATGTTATAAAATATACTCATTCAACTAGCAAACCTGAAAGTTATACATCTGAAGATTTCCCAAGTGTCACTTCCAGGTATATATTTGCAACCACATACATCTAAAGAATTTAGATGTATTTAACTGTTCAACACCGGCTTTGTCTCAATTTCTTTCCTTAGAAAAGCTGAAATCGACACAATCATTTCGGTAGCAGCCTTTGGAAGACCAAACACTTCCTTATCTACACTTCCCCAAGCCATCAGCTACTGTCTTATCTTCCTCTAGGCAGCCTGTGTGCACATTCACGTGGAGAAAAACCACCTTCCTCCCTCCGTTGCCTCCCACTTCCATTCCATCCCGGATGCATGATGCAAGGGGCCAAACACAATTTGGAGCATTTAAAAGCCTTGAATTCAAAAATTTAAAACCCTATAGGGGGACAGCACGATCGTGGCTCAGTGGCAGAATTCTCGCCTGCCATGCTGGAGACCCAGGTTCAATTCCCGGTGCCTACCCATGCAAAACAAACAAATAAACAAAATGCTATAGTGTTTGTAGTAACAAAATATTAGAAAAAGTCTCTGCCAACAAGCAATCAATTCCATAGACACATTTAGTAGAATACTAGACAGCAGTTACAAATGAATTGAAACAGATCTATATTAACACAACTGTATCTCAGAAATATTAAGGAAAAAAAATGCAAGTTGCAGAATAGCATCATTTATTAAAATTTAAAAGACAAAATGCTTTAAGTTGTGTCTTTTAAATTTTTATTAAGTGTCTTTATGATATGGAGCAGTGACAAAAGGTTAACATTTATTAATTCTTTCTTCTTTCACTGCACCTTACACGTGCAGAGACACCCTCACACACAGGTGTGCACAAATCTTTTTGGGAAGAGCATGTTGGCTCCCTGTGGGGACGGGGAGAGTTGCCCTCTGCAGCAGAGGAGAGTCTAAGCAATCCCAGGAGCAACATACCTATGATCAGATGCCTGTAGCTCTGCTCGGCCGTAATACATGAGGACTCCAGGAGACCAGGTGTGCCTGACTTTGGTGTCGCCGTTTAGATCGCTGTCGAGGAGGTTGAGCTCTCCAGCTGCTCAGAAGGGGGATTCCATTCAAGAGGCCCACGGATAATGCAAAATTGTTTCAATACACACGAATGCTGAAATGTTTACTCACAACACACCAAAGGCTTTAGTCTCATTCGCTCTACCCCACCTGGGCTTGAAACCATGCTAGCACTGCTTTGAGGTCTGGAGTTTAAGAAAATCCTCAAATGTAGATGATCTATAACAGGGAAAACTATCACTGCATGCAATCCTCCCCCAGCCGGCAAACTGTGGGCCGGCAACATGGGAACTGCTGCTGCCAGGTTTTCTGCTCCAAGGACCACAGGAATTACAGCTCTGCAGCCCTTCGTCCATTGAGAGAGGCAGAGATGAAGAATCACACAGAGTCATTCCAGCCCCCAGCTCCCAGGGCCATGCAGACGTTCACTGACTTATCGGAATGTAAATTCAATTTCATTATGTAGTTTCCTGACTTGAACAATAACTGGACAAAACGGGCTGGATAAAGCACATAAGGTATGTAAGTGTGTTAAGTGTGCATGTATTGGGCAAGTGTGCATGTATTGGGCAAGTGTGCATGTATTGGGCAAGTGTGCATGTATTGGGCAAAGGCTGAGCAAAAAACAGAAGGGAGACAGCCCTCCGCAGGGAAGGGGGCAGTGCAAGGGAAACACCCCCAAAGCACAGCTTCCAAAGCTTGGGAGTTAAAGTGTGAGATAACTCCGAATTTATCAAGAACGTTGTCACCGATCTAGTAAAGAGCCCTGAGCTGCCTGAAGGTGGCCCTTTCCTCTGAGGCATTTGTCCCTCACCCTCCACCAGCTCTCAGAAGTACACGTCTCGCTCACCTGTTTTATCGAAAGAATGCTTCTTCCTCCACCACAGCACCCTGTCTGTCCAGGCGGGAGTCCGGCATTTGTCACTCGTGTCGTAGGCAGCTGAGCCCACGTCATACTTGTAGGTGGGTCCAAAATTAATAGCTCCTTCGTGAAAGTCTTTAAATATCTGTTTAGAGAAACAGAAGTCATAAGACCTTCTTAATTCTCTAGCTTCTGTATGTTGTATGCAAACATAAAATGAAAAAGGTACTGTGCTGGTTTGAAAGGAAGTATGCCCCCTAGAAAAGCCATGTTTTAATCACAATCCCATTTCGTAAAGGTAGAATAATTTCTATTCAATACTGTATGTTTGAAACTGTAATCAGATCATCTGATGATGTGATTTAGTCCAGAGTGGTTGTTAAGCTGGATTTGGTGACAACATGGCACCACCCATTTGGGTGTGTCGTGATTGGTTAACTGGAGTCCTATAAAAGAGGAAACGTTTTGGAGAATGGGAGAGTCAGAGAGAGCCAGAGAAGAATGACATAGCCACGAGAGTCCATAAGCCAGGGACCTTTGGAGATGAAGAAGGAAAACGTCTCCCGGGGAGCTTCATGAAACAGGAAACCAGGAGAGAAAGCTAGCAGATGACGCCTTATTCGCCATGTGCCTTTCCAGATGAGAGAGAAACTGTGTTTGCCATATGCCCTCTCACTTGTGAGAGAAACCCTGAACTTCATCAGCCTTCTTGAACCAAGGTATCTTTCCCCGGATGCCTTGATTGGACATTTCTATAGATTTGTTTTAATTGGGACATTTTCTTGGCCTTAGAACTGTAAACTAGCAACTCATTATAATTCCCCCTTTATAAAAGCCATTCCATTTCTGGTATATTGCATTCTAGCAGCTAGCAAACTAGAACAGGTATATTCCAGGATGTTCCCTTCTTTAAAAGTCACAGAATCTACTTTTATTTGCAAAAGTGTTCGAAACTGGACCTACCTGTGCTTTTATGTTAGCAAAACAGGGATAACTGTCTGTTCACCCGCAGTCCTACACTCCCCTTCCTCCAGTGACCTATCCACACATCTACATCCCCGTCGCCCAGCAGGCTGCAGAAAGAGTGTGTGTGCCCTTCTCTGCATCCCAGGTCCAAGAGCTATGCCTGGCCCTACCTCACGAGTCCCTAATGAATATTTACTAACTAAGTGAACTGGGTAAGCAGAGACACATAATTCCAGCAGAGGTTTTCTCTTTCTTTGTTTAGCTCTAGCTCTGGCCTTGGCGCTAAGGGAAGGCCTGGAAACACCCACCCGCTAATCCTCAGTGTGCCTCAGTGAAAGGGTGTGAGAATATCGGCTAGGAGAAAGAAAACCTGTTTGGGGAAGGTATGATGTGCTCACTTTTCCATCTGCCTACCCCTCGGGGATCAGTGGCAGGAGTGGAGGAGAGAGGGCAGTAAAAACCCTTGAAGGTTTTCGTAGAGCCCTACCTCCCTGATCCTCCAGTTCAACCAGCTTTACTTTCCGAAGGTAAATGGAATCTTAGTGCATTTCCCGTGTCTCAGCCCTTCCTGCTGAGAACCTAGCGGCACTGGAATAACACTCCAGTATCAGCTGGAGGAGAAGATAAGAGGCGGGTCATGTGGAAGGAGGCCAGTGTGACCTCGAATAACTGAGGACAGCCCCAATAGTTGAATCTTTCCTCTCTGTGTCATGGCCAAAGGAGTCACTAAAATAAAATGCACAGGGCTCATTTAGGAGGGGAAGTATGAACTCTGTACTTTGACAGTTTGGATTGAATCACAGTTCTGTGTACTGAGCGTGTGACCTTGCATAAGTGACCACGGCCTCAGTTTCCCTGTCAATAAAATGGGTCTAGTACTAATTTGTAAGGCAGTATTAAGAATGACACGTATAGGTTGGTATGTAATACATATTAGATATTATAATTTGGTAGTGTTTTTACCAACGAGAAAGAAAGATCACCAAAATAAAGTATTTTGAGCAGAGTCTAAACTGTCACTCCGTGGTTTATATATCTGAAATAAAGCAGCCCCTGAAAAGTCTCATACAAGAGGATGAGGAGGCGGGGCAGAGTTGTGTGTTGTGGGCATAGACACTTGTGTAAGCTCAAGGGCTGACATCAGTTCCTACAGAGGCATCTGTGACTCCAGCTGAACACAACTACTCACTGGTGAGCTACAGAAACTGGGGACTTGGCTTGTCTGAAAGAGGAGAGAGTGACCCAAGCTCCAGCTGGGGGGCACACGCGATGGTGCTGGCAGGAAGCCTGCCCTCCCTCTGCACACCTACACTTATGCACTTGTTTGCCAGGGTTCTCTCACAGAGGGATGGCCGCTCAGCCACCAGAGGGCCTACAGTCCTGCCCATGGCGAGCTAAGGCTCTTTTAAGG